>JAOSBK010072480.1:0-14575 GCA_027568895.1 Erythroxylum shatona
CTCATAAGGTTTCGATACCTGAGGCCTGTGGGTAATATCTGTAGATGTTTGGCTTTGCAGTAAACATCCATCCCAATTAAGACATCTGGGCCTGGTAGATTGCTTCCAAGAATTTTAGTCCAAACTATACACTGGGGAAAGAAGCGGATGCCAATCCTGCTCCTTGTTCTTAACCCAATCTTGAAAGTATTTCCATCAGCTGCAGTGAAATATTCATCATGTGACGTCCATGCTTCTGCTTGTAGGATGTTGGGTTTTATGATTGTACGACTAGATCTTGTATCCATAAATCCAATAACCTTAATGGGCCGATCATATTTATCCTGTTGAAATACCTGGATCTGGACATATGATCGTTTGACTGGATTACTACGATCAATCTTCATACAGCTTTGCTGCATCATGCAGAGAGAATCATCATCTGTTGATGTAGATGTAGATGAGTTCAATGATTCTTTTTCTAATGTAGACACAGTAACAGCAAACTGTGTTTCACTGTCCTCACTCAATTGTTCTTCGAGTACTTTCTCAATGGCATTATGAGGATGTATAGGCAAAAGTTTATCAAGTTTCTCTAGGAACTTTGGTTGCCTTTGGACTGTTGTTGGCTAAATGCTCAGTGCTTCCATAGACAAAACATCGAAGTCTCCCTTTCTATTTATGAGATGACTTCTTGAAGAACCTCATACGTCTGTACTTGTTCATCTTGTTCTTCATTTTAGAGTTTTGCTTCCAAGGTTTCAACATTAACAAAGGAGTAAGAAGAGCGTCTCATTAGATTATGGAATCTTCAGATCCAGTTCATTTATCTTCCAGTCTGTCCTTAGCTACTTTACCTAGAAGTGTGAAGCGTGTTTTATCACAAAAATAGAAAATCTTGTAGAAATTACTCATGTACCTGTAGAAAATCATGTTTGTGAGTCTTCTTTACCTTTGCTTGGTCCTTACAGCATATATTCTCGTGACCGTTCATGGACGAGAAGTATTAGGAGTGTGCTATCTACTAATAGACCTCGTGTGAAGGAAATCATCCAAAGTTTTAAATTGGAACAGTGTGGTCTCAGATCTACAACAGTAGAACAATACGTAAAGCTTGAGATTCCAAAGGAGCTGATCTCCCTATGGAGGGAACAAAGCCATACACATCTTCATGTTGGAGCTATACGACTTGTTATTACCTTACATGGAAGAAAAAGTATTCCTGCGACAGCCAGGATATCTCTCTTAGACACTGCCTACACAATGTACCAAAATGCACTGATTGGTACCTTACTGACAACTCTAGATAAAGGGAGTGTGATACTGACCATAGCACCTGATTTCAACATCAGGTTAGATGATCATACATCATTTGAACGTCTACAAGTTCAGATCTAGATCTCTAGCGCAAATTAAGATCCTACAGCTATCATGGCTACTCTTCATCACCAGGTGATCTATCGCCTTTAGAATCATGCATTGGACGTAAACTTTCCTAACTCTACTTCGGATGCACTTTACATGGTTGCTGATACACTAAACAATCAGACAACTATCCTCCAGATCCCGAAGCAGTTACCAGCTCAGGAGCTTGAAAAGATTATGCCTACAGAATGGATTACCAACTACCAGAAGGTATTTCATGCACCTCATCGACATTCTTTTCATACTACAGTTCCTCTGATTCTGAGGACACTGAAGGATGACTCAGTCAAGTCCATCTACTCCAGACCTTGCGACAACACGCTTGGTCCATCCACATCAAGTTCCATCCTGATGATCTAGCTCATTGAACCTCAAGATCTAACAGATTTATCTTTCCAGGCATCATGTTCAAAGCCCGGTACATCACAAGATCTATCAGATCTATCCACTGGGGCTCAAAGCCTTAAGATCCAGCCCGTATTTAATCATACGGAAGGTGAAGACAATCCTCCTATTCATTACTTTAAATTCAATGGAGATCTGGTCTATGTAAGTCATCATCATAGACATTTTTTATGGGATGTTGACCCATCTATGTGCGAACCAGACTGTGAGATCTGTCTTAACCTAGAGTCAGACACAGATGACGATGATCCAAGATATCAATGGAGAAGGAAGAAGAAATCCAAGCCCAAATCTCGATGCTTGCCTTCTCATGATTATCCTCCTCTTAGAGAGGATCCAGATCTAGACGATCATCATGGTCTAACAATAGGAAAATCCAGACCAAAGTCTTTAGCAAAGATGCTCCGATCGTCTAAACAATTTCAGAGGTCAGATCCGTGCAAATCTACTGGTGGATTATGCAGATCTGTATATAATCCAGCAATTCCTATGACAACTCCTACTCCTCTGCCTTGCATGATGGTATTACCAGATGAGGATAACTTTCCTCAACTCTCAAGGAGTACTGATGAATCACAGCGGGTTATCTTCAACCCTTATATCAGAGCGTCAGGAATTACGTCATAAGGTACACCTTTTTCAAATCCTAGTGATGAAGTGCTTAACTGGCAAACATCTAATGCAGTAGCACAGAACAAAGTTCTGAAGAGAATCGATTCCAAGCTGGATGGAATTCGACAACAAAATATTGCTACGCATAAGCAAGTCAATTATGTTACGGAACATATTCAAATGATGTATCGTTCTTACAAAGCACAGATTCAGCAACTAGATGCTGAGCTCAAACAATACATCTCTGTCCGATACATGGGGCCAGATTTTGACTTGAAAGTAAGAAAGATACAAGAGATATAAAGGACTATACAACAAATGGAAGCAGATATGCATGCTTCTCATTCTCAGCCGATATATGGCTCATCATCTTCAGAATTCTCAACTCAACAGCCATCATATCCTATACCTGTGTATCAACGGTATCCAAAAGAAGCTGACTACTCAAAGGTATTCAAGTTTAATTATCCTTTGATTAGACAGTATGTTCATTCTCAGACAACTCAGGAAAAACCTCGACGATCAAAGTCAAAGTCAACATCTGATCGTATGCATAAGCATAGAGTTTCTGAGCATTCTTCTGATTATTCTTCTAAGGTTCCAGAAGCATCTACTTCATATACACCATACGAACCAAAAGACGAATAGTGGAGAAAATCTTTAAGGATTCAAACTCCTCCAGAGTCTCCACCACCAACACCAGTTCAACCTTCCACTACTTCTCTTGGGAAGGACAAAGTTAAGCAGACAGAGTATATAACTATTCTGACCCCAGAGGTACTGATGCTTCTTAAAGAACTACCTAGTTCTTCTACTCTTGCAGAAAATTCCAGTTCTCAATCAGAGAAAACTGATACGGAAAGCAATACATCTGAAGTATCTGCAACACCATTAGGTTGTTCAGATGAGCAAACACTAATTGCTTCAGAAGAACAACACTCTTCAGAGTCATCTTATGAACCAGTTTCATCATGTACTGATACATCAGGAAATCTTACTGATCTATCAGAATTATCTAATGTTTTGATGACTATGCCTCAATATACTGAAGTTGAACCAGAAAGTGAAGTTGAATCCACTGGTACTAATAGACTCAGACCAGAACTTGTACCTCAGGAAACACTAGCTACGGCAGCTGCACAGTCGCATACCAAGCCTACTTCAGGACCTTGGTTTACTTTTGATGATCTACCTCCGAAGAAATGGCGAGATAGACTTTATGAGTTTGGTGCATGGATTGATCTACAAATGACCAGACCTAATCATCCTCTTCAGAAGATTCTGTCTGAATTTACATCCAGGTTTACTGGTACTTTGCAAGAATGGTGGCAAAGTGTTAGCGAGTATCAACGTCTTCAGTATATCCAAGTTACCACAGTTGGAGCACTACTTGGTGTGATTCATAAAATAATTTATTGGTGACTTCCAGTTGATTGATAAACAGATCCGTCAGGAATATTTCAAGATGAAATGTTGTTCTCTTAATAAGCGTGATTTTCAAAAGCATTACAAAAGGATGACGGAAAGGTATTATCTGTTGAATGGATGAAATGATATTAACTTACGTTATACTTTTATCTCATCCCTTCCAGATGAAATACAACCAGAACTACAAAGGACCATAGCTTCTCTTCAAAGAGATAAGTCAACAATTTCTCTTGGTGAGATCTATCAGCTTGCTATAGCTTCTCTTAACAAACTATGTGACCAGCATACTTTGTTCAAGAACATCCTCAAAGGAGGACCAGTTTTGAAACAAGCTTGTAAGAAACCTTATCTCCACATCAAATGTTAAGATCAAAAGACTTGTAAGTGTCATAGCAGTAGGAAAGCTCATCAATCTCAAGTCTACTATGAAAGGAGACATAGGAAGAAGTTCCACAGAAAGGAAGGCAAGAAGCCTTGGAAGCAGAACTCTAAAATAAAGAACAAGATGAACAAGTATAGACGTATGAGGTTTTTCAAGAAGTCATCTCATCGACAGAAAGGGAGACTTCGATGTTTTGTCTATGGAAGCACTGAGCACTTAGCTAACAAATGTCCTAAGGCAACCAGGAAAGATGCCAAGTTCCTGGAGAAACTTGATAAACTTTTGCCTATACATCGTCATAATGCCATTGAGGAAGTACTCAAAGAATAATTGAGTGAGGACAGTGAAACACAGTTTGTTGTTACTGTGTCTACATCAGAAGAAGAATCAGTAAGCTCATCTACTCAATATTATGATGATTCTCTCTACATGATGCAGCAAAGTTGTATGAAGTTGGATCGTACAACAAATGTTAAATGACCATATGTCTAAATCTAGATCTTCTAACAGGATAAGTATGATAAGCCCATTAAGGCTATTGGATTTATGGATACAGGATCAAGCCGTACGATCATGAAGCACAACATCCTACCAGCAGAAGCATAGACATCACATGATGAATATTTCACTGCAGCTGATGGGAATACTTTTAAAATTGGGTTACGTACAAGAAACAAAATTGGCATCCGCTTCTTTCCACAGTGTACAGTTTGGACTAAAGTTCTTAGAAGCAATCTACCAAGCCCAAATGTCTTAATTGGGATGGATGTTTACTGTCAAGCCAAACATCTACAGATATTACCAACAGGCCTCAGGTATCGAAACCATATGAGTCCATACACTGATTTAAAAAATGTGTTTTAACTAACACAGGTTCCTACATGTTACAATAGACTTCAAGATAAACTGTTGAGCTACTGTCCAGAGTCTCATGCACAGTTTACTCATGATAATCCTCTATGGAAGAATCTAGACTTTTTCATAAGTCTGCCATCTAAGAAGAATGAGGATATCAATCCAACAAAAGCCACACATCTAGGGATGAAACCGGACGATTTAAAGCTTGCACAAGATGAGTTTGCCATGTTATTGTAGCAAGGCTTAATTGAGCCCACAAAGTTGGATTGGGCTTGCCAAGTGTTCTATGTTAATAAGCGTTCAGACCAGAAACATGGAAAGAAACGTCTAAAAGCCTCTGAATGCATTCCTACAAGATGATAAGTTTTCATTGCCTAAAATAAGTACTCAGGTACTATTTCTGAAGGAAGCTTCTATCTTTTCTAAGTTTGACCTTAAAGCAGGTTTTTGACAACTGGGTATTCACCTTGAAGATCGTTACAAGACTGCATTCTGCATTCCTAATGCACAGTACCAATGGACCCTGATGCCTTTTGGATTAAAGGTTGCACCATCACTGTTTCAAAAGTCCATTACCAAAATCTATGAGCCTATCCTCAACAGTGCCTTGATCTACATTGATGATATCTTATTGTTCTCAAAGACCCATGAGGAACATCAGGACCTGCTTCAAAGATTTTTGGACCTTACACAACAGTATTTATGCTTTCAGCATCAAAAAGCATTATTGGTACAAAGGAAATAGAATTCCTTGGAATGCAATTCAGAGATGGATTCTACCAGCCAGACCCACATATTGCAAAAGAATTATTGCAATTTTCATATGAAAATCTCACGGTAAAATAGATTCAACAATTTCTTGGAATTGTTAACTATGTTAGAGATTTTATTCTACATGTGGCAGCCTATACATCAAGCTTATCTAAGCTGTTATGTTAGAATTCACCAACAAGGGGAAAAGAATAAACTATAGCTGTCAAGCATCTTAAGCAGACTTGTCAGGATCCTCCTCCTCTAAAGATCCCTGAAAATGGACAACGTGTCCTTCAAACAGATGCTAGTGACACTCATTGGGGTGTTGTACTCATCGAAGAATTCAATGACAAACGTAATTACTGTGGACATACTAGTGGGGCTTTTAGCACAGCTGAATCCCACTACCATATCTCTTACAAGGAGATTCTCGCAGTAAAAGAGGTATAGAAAAGTTCTCACTCCACCTCACTCCTTATCACTTCGTCATTGAAGTGGATAATACTGCTTTTTCCAAGATTCTCAATCAACGAGGGAAAAAGATTCCCAATAACTAGTTTTTACGCTAGCAGTAGTGGTTTTCTTCCTATAAATTTGAAGTCTGACATCTTAAAGGTCAGAAAAATATTCTTGCAGATTATCTCTCTAGACCTTCAAAGCCACTCTTATTTGAAACTCCCAATTCCTTTGTTTTGGCTAATGGGGTTTCCCAGATTTGCCTGTTATAAGAAAGACTTTTCTCCTTGGTTTTCTCGTTGCCATAATAATGTTGCCAATCTTTCTCCAGTTCTTTATCAAAGTGTCTTTTACTATATGCATAACATTCTCCTGTCTAATGACATCACAGCCAAGCCAAGTCATTTTGACATGCTAACACCCTATAAATATATTTATTTTCTTTATGATTCTCTTGATGAGAATGTTCTTTGGCATCTCTGGTCTCTTAGTGCTTTGTTTACATATACAATCGCTCTTTCTCCTCTGTATCTTTATCGTCATTTAGTAGATCCTACCAATACTGGTTCTCTTCTATGGACATTCCTGGAATGGTTCCGACCTCGTAACAAATGGAGTCTTGAGATGTATTTTCTGTTATCTCAACATCGTCTATGGAATGCAACACTTTCCAATACCAACACATACGTGTTCTACTTGTTGCATCGTCCTTGCTGTATGACCAACAACAATATGATGTGCACAATCAGCCATATTCAACATTGCTGTATCAGTCTCAATTGGTCTGATGAAGAAGATCATCTTACTACTGAACTCTATGAACTTCTTGACCAATACAATCAAAATTCGCAAGCTGATGTTTCTCCTATCTGCACCTCACAAGGACCTTATTTTAGAGATACAACATTACAGCAGCCTCTGAGGACACCTCCAGTTCATGAATGGGCTTCTCTTGATGATCATTATATTAACATTTGAGGCAACCCCTATTCCTCATCCACCTGCTAAGCCTACTATGGATCTAAGCCCACAGCCAGACGAAGCGATTAGTCCACCTGGCAGTTCTGTGACAGACCTATGGCCTGTTGAATGAGCAGACACCAACATCCATAACCTCATTGAACAACTTGACAGAGATATGGAGTTGACAGACAATCAAGATCTTGCTTTACATATGTAAAGTAAGAAGAGACAACTGACTTGATGATAGATGGGTTTCACATATCAAATTCAACATCATGAAGTTTCCATCTCATCATCCTTCTCTTTCACCTTTTTGTAAAGTAGTACTGTTTACTACTGTTTGCTTTTAGAAAGCATTTTATTTTTGTTAAAGTAGTTTACTTTTGGTGGAAAGTTAGGTGAAAGTTATCTTTACTTTTGTAAAGTAGATTCCTTAGAGATAAGATTAGTTAGCTTTTGTTAAAGCAGTATGATTATGTCTCTAGGTAGATTTACGTTTCCTACCCTTACCTTTGCCTATATAAGCAAGGTTAGTCTTCAGTTGTATTCAAGCTTTGATTAGATTGTAAATGATATGAGAAAATGAAGAATCCTTTCTTCAAAAAATAGTGTCTCTTCTTTGAAACCTTGTTATCTCCTCCTTTAAATGGAAAGATTGCAGAGATAAGTATGCTCTACACTTACCTTGTAAAAGGATCTTGTGTATCAAAACATCTATGACAGTCTAGAAACACTGTTAGCTTCTAAAATCCGCTGCCTTGAGTCAGAAGCATTAACGGGGAATGAAGAGTAAGAGTGTGTGAGTGAAGTAGGGTTAATAAGAGGCGTGAGTAGTAACGCCTGTGTAAGTCGTGGAGAAGGCGTTGAGGGGTGTAAGTCTCTGATAACTGGAACAGCTACGTAGTGATACACAATTCCAATCCGACTTTGGTTAGTCGATGTCTTCAACCAGTGAGTGGTTTAGGAAGAGAAGCGTTAGCAATGTGAGGGTTAACCCAGTGAGGTCATAGTTTCTGTGGTAAATTCCCTGTGTCTACCTTATAACGGATCATAAGGGTTTTACTGAGTTACCCCATAAGGCCTTACGAGGTAACGGTGAAACATTACCTAAATGTACCCCCCGTTCGGAAGCCTACATTTATGACTGGGAACCGATAGCACCACAACACGACCCCTTTATCATTCGGGGAATTGAACCCGCAACGTGAGGCAGACCCAGGCCGCAACCTAGTGGCTCTTATACCACTGAGCTACCCCATAAGTCCTTACGAGGTAACGGTGAAACATTACCTAAATGAATGTTTCATCGTTACCTCGTAAGGCCTTAATGGGTAGCTCAGTGGCATCAGAGCCATAAACAGTACACTGAGTGCTGATCCGACCTACGAGTGGTATATTGAGTGATGTTTGTGGTAAGGTAAAGTCGGTTCTGCCAAGTACACCTGCATATCCCTTGAAGTATATCTTCTTCTCGCTTAGGTTTTCACTACTGCTTGTGAAATCCTTGGAACATACCTTCGCATCTTTTTCCAAAAGGGGGGCAAAACAAGAGAGTAAGAAGAGAGTCTTATAAGAATATGGAATCTTCATATCTAGTTCATTTATCTTGTAGTTTGTCTTTAGCGTCATTACCTAGAAGTCTGAAGCGTGTTTTATCATAAAAAATAGAAAATCTTGTTAAAATTACTCATGTACCTGTAGAAAACCGTGTTTGTGAGTCTTCTTTACCTTTGCTTAGTCCTTATAGCATATATTCTCGTGACCGTTCATGGACGAGAAGTATTAAGAGTGTGCTATCTACTAATAGATCTCGTGTAAAGGAAATCATCCAAAGTTCTAGATTGGAACAATGTGATCCTAGATCTACAATAGCAAAACAATACGTAAAGCTTGAAATTCCAAAGGAGTTGATCTCTCTATGGAGGGACAATGCCATACACATCTTCATGTTGGAGCTATACGACTTGTTCTTACCTTACATGGAAGAAAAGGTATTCCTGCGATAGCCAGGATATCTCTATTGGACACTGCCTACACAATGTACCAAAATGCACTGATTAGTACCTTGCTAACAACACTTGACAAAGGGAGTGTGATACTGACCATAGCACTTGATTTCATTATCAAGTTGGATGATCCTCCTCTATCTGAATGTTTACAAGTTCAGATCCAGATCACTGGAGCAAATCAAGATCTTACAGCCATCATGGCTACTTTACATCACCAGATGATCTATCGCCTTCAGAATCATGCGTTGGACGTAAACTTTCTCAACTCTTCTTCGGATAAATTATACATGGTTGCTGATACGCTAAATAATCAGACAACTATCCTCCAAATACTGAAGCAGTTACCAGCACAATAGCTTGAAAAGATTATGCCTATAGAATGGATTACCAACTACCAGAAGGTATTCCATATGCCTCATCGACATTCTTTTCAAACAACGACTCCTCCGATTCTGAAGACACTGAAAGATGACTTAGTCAAGTCCATCTACACCAGACCTTGCGATGACACGCCTGGTCCATCTACATCAGGTTCAATCTTGATGATCCAGCTCATTGATCCTTAAGATCTAACAGATCTATCTATCAGGGCATCATGTTCAAAGCCCAGTACGCCACAAGATCTACCAGATCTATCAACTGGGGCTATCAGCCTTAAGATCTAGCCCATATTCTCTCATACGGAAGGTGAAGACGGTCCTGCTATCTATTATTTCAAATCTAATAGAGATCCGATCTATGTAAGTCATCATCGTGGACATTTTGTATAAGATGTCGACCCATCTATGTGCGAACCAGACTGTGAAATCTGTCTCAATCAAGAGTTAGACACAGATGACGATGATCCAAGATATCAATGGAGAAGGAAGAAGAAATCTAAGCCCAAATCTCAATGCTTGCCTTCTCGTGACTATCCTCCTCTTGTTGAGGATCCAGATTTAGACGATCATAATGGTCTATGCATAATGACAACATCCAGAACAAAGTCTTTAAGAAAGATGCTCAGGTCATCTACATATCAGAAGTCAGATCCTTGCAGATCTACTGGTGGATTGTGCAGATCTATGTTAAATATAGTTAAGCCAGAAATTCCTGTTACAACTCCTACTCCTCTGCCTTGCAAGATGGTATTACTAGAAGAGGATAACTTTCCTCAATTATTAAGTAGTACTGATGAATCACAGCGGGTTATCTTTAACCCTTATATCAAAGCGTCAGGAATTACATCACAAGGTATACCCATCTTTAATCCTAGTGATGAAGTACTTAACTGGCAAACTTCCAATGTAGTAACACAGAACAAAGTTCTGAGAAGAATAGATTCCAAGCTGGATGGAATCTGACAGCAAAACACTGCTACGCATAAGCAAGTCAATTCTGTTGTAGAATAGATACAGAAGATGTATAGATTGTACAAAGCCCAGATTCAGTAACTTGATGCTGAACTCAAACAATACATTACAGTCCATTACATGGGGCCAGATTTTGACTTGAAAGTTAGAAAGATACAAGAGATACAAAGGACTGTATAACAAATGGAAGCAGACATGCATGCTTCTCAATCTCAGCAGATATATGGCTCAACATCTTCAGAGTTCTCTACTCTTCAGCCCATATATCCATTACCTATGTATCAACGGTATCCAGAAGATGCTGACTACTCAAAGGTGTTTAAGTTCAATTAGCCTCTGATTAGACAATATGTTCATCCTCAGACAACTCAAGAAAAACCTCGATGATCAAAATCCAAGTCTACATCTGATCGTGAGAATAAGTCTAGAGTTTATGAGCATTCTTTTGCTCATTCTTCAAAGGTTCCAGAAGCATCGTGTTCATATGCACCTTACGAACCAGAAGAATAGTGGAGAAAGCCTTTAAGGATTTATACTCCTCCAGAATCTCCACCACCTGCACTAGTACAACCTTTCACTACTTCTCTAGGGAAGATTAAACCTAAGCAGACAGAGTATATAGCTACTCTAACACCTAGGCCTCTGAGTTCAGAGCCTCTTGCAGAAACTTCCAGTTCTCAATTAGAGAAAACTGATTCAGAAAGCAACACATCTAAAATCTCTGCAACACCATCTAGTTGTTCAGATGAGCAATTATTCATTGCGCCAAAAGAACAACACTCTTCAGAGTCATCCTATGAACTAGTCTCATCTTTAGCTGAAGAATCAATCGAGACTAACAGCTCAACAAATCTTGCTGATCTTTCAGAATTATCTAATGTTCTGATGACTATGCCTTAATATACTGAAGTACATGAACCAGAAATCAGTGAAGCTGAATCTACTGGTACTGAACCTTTCAGACCAGAACCTGCACCTCAGGAAACACCAGCTACGGCAGCAGCACAGCCGACCACCAAGCCTACTTCAGGACCTTGGTTTACTTTTGATGATCTACCGCCAAAGAAATGGCGAGATAGACTTCATGAGTTTGATGCATGGATTGATCTACAAATGACCAGACCTAATCATACTCTTCAAGATATTTTGTTTGAATTTACATCCAGGTTTATTGGTACTTTGCGAGAATGGTGGCAAAGTATAGTCAACAATTTCTTGGAATTGTTAACTATATTAGAGATTTTATTCCATATGTGGTAGCCTATACATCAAGTCTATCTAAGCTATTACGCAAGAATCCACCTCTTTGGGATATGGAACAGACAAGAGCTATCAACTATTTGAAGAACATCTGTTAGCATCTTTCACCTGTACGAATTTCCGGTATTCAAACACTGACAGTTGTCAAACATCCCATTGAGAATACTGCAACTTTGGCCACACAACTTCGACAACATCCACCTTAGCCCCCAGATACTTTTTCTGTCTATAAGTATCCTTCTTCACTTCAGAAAAATCACAAAAAGATTTATATTTCTTGTTTTGAGCCTTCTTATTTCAGTAGCATGGATAGTAATATTTTTGCTCTCACAAAGAAAGCTTTTCCACCTTTTGTTAGGCCTCCTCGTTTCTGAAGTTGCCTCTACTGTACGTAGTAGTTTATTATACTATCTGCATCTCTTTCTGTTTGAACATAGTTCTCATGGCACCCCATTTATGTTCAACATAAAAGCACCTTACCAGAATGTGATTCTTTTGCAAGAACCTTTAACTGAAAACACATTATGGTATCTTTGGGCAATGACTGCCTTATATGCATGTGCTTTTACAGTCTCACCTCTTCATATGTACCAGAATCTCTGTAATCCAGACAATGGAAGTTCTTTATTGTGGACATTCTTGGAATGGTTCCAACCTTTAAGCCAATGGAAGTAACAGTTTGGAATTATCATTAACCAACATTGTCTTTGGTCTGCTGCAGCAAGACGAAACAATACACAATGTTTCTTCTTTGTGCATCGTCCTTATAGAGAAAATGCTACTGGAGTTCTATATACTGAACAACATATCTAGTTTTGGCATACAGCCTTGTACTAGCCACGACATAAGGAGAATGTATTAAACTCTTTAAGAAGACAACTTAAGGAGATTAATCACTTTCTAGAACTTCCAGAGTTAACAAAATCTATTGGACCATCAGTTTGAGAATTCATGCCTGGTGAACCAGAAGCACCAGAAGTTAATATTCCATGTCCCAATAGTCCTGAATATTCTGATTCAGGAGAAGATAAGGAGACAGATGTCTCACAATTAGCAGGACAATCTCAACCATCAACCTCTATTTTCCAAGATGCTCAAGATCCCAATGAAAATATTGATAGCATTGATGAAGACAAGTTAGATCTCTTCCTGCATAAGTTACACATAGCAGACTTACGTTGCCTCAAAGGTAAAAGACCTCATCAGACGGATTCTGACGATTCTAGTGATCCAGGTTCTCCATCCAATCTGCAAAGTTGGCACTCACCAAGTCGCCATCAATAATTTCTTGGATGCTTTGGATCTGTGAGATAAAGCTCGAGAATCTTGTTTTACATCTGTAAAGTAAGAAGAGACAACTGACTTGATGATAGATGGGTTCCACATATCAAATACAACATTATGAAGATTCCATCTCATCATCGTTCTCTTTACCTTTTTGTAAAGTAGTACTGTCTACTATTATTTGCTTTTAGAAAGCATTTTACTTTTGTTAAAGTAGTTTACTTTCAGTGGAAAGTTAGGTAAAAGTTATCTTTACTTTTGTAAAGTAGATTCCTTAGAGATAAGATTAGTTAGCTTTTGTTAAAGCAGTATGATTATGTCTCTAGGTAGATTTACGTTTCCTACCCTTACCTTTGCCTATATAAGCAAGGTTAGTCTTCAGTTGTATTCAAGCTTTGATTAGATTGTAAATGATATGAGAAAATGAAGAATCCTTTCTTCAAAAAATAGTGTCTCTTCTTTGAAACCTTATTATATCCTCCTTTAAGCAGAAAGATTGCAGAGATAAGTATGCTCTACACTTGCCTTGTAAAAGGATCTTATGTATTAGAACATCTATGACAGTCTGGAAACACTGTTAGCTTCTAAATTCCGTTGCCTTGAGTCAGAAGAATTAATAGGGAATGAAGAGTAAGAGAATGCGAGGGAAGTAGGGTTCCTAAGAGGTGTGAGCAGTAAGGCCTGTGTAAGCCATGGAGAAGGCGTTGAGGGGTGTAAGTCTTCGATAACTGGAATAGCTACGTAGTGATACACACTTCCAATCCGACTTTGGCTAGTCGATGTCTTCAACCAGTGAGTGATTTAGAAAGAGAAGTGTTAGCCATGCGAGGGTTCACCCAATGAGGTCATAGTTTCCGTGGTAAATTCCCTGTGTCTACCCTATATGGAATCTTCAGATCCAATTCATTATCTTCTAGTTTGTCTTTAGCGTCATTACCTAGAAGTATGAAGCGTGTTTTATCACAAAAATATAAAATCTTGTTGAAATTACTCATGTACATGTAGAAAACCCTGTTTGTGAGTCTTTTTGACCTTTGCTTGGTCCTTATAGCATATATTCTCGTGACCGTTCATGGACGAGAATATTAGGAGTGTGCTATCTACTAATAGACCTCGTGTTAAGGAAATCATCCAAAGTTCCAGATTGGAACAGTGTGGTTTCAGATCTACAACAGCAGAACAATACGTAAAGCTTGAAATTCCAAAGGAGTTGATCTCTCTATAGAGGGAGCAAAGCTATTCACATCTTCATGTTGGAGCTATACGACTTGTTCTTACCTTACTTGGAAGAAAAGGTATTCCTGTGAAAGCCAGGATATCTCTCTTGGACACTGCCTACACAACGTACCAAAATGCACTGATTGGTACCTTGCTGACAACACTTGACAAAGGGAGTGTGATACTGACCA
>JAOSBK010072488.1:0-14574 GCA_027568895.1 Erythroxylum shatona
TGAAAGCCTAAGAAACATGTGTTTTAAGAACCATATGAAAATTTTCTATGACAAGTGAACATTTTCAATAGTTTTTGCTTATTTTTACATTATAAACTGTTACCCACGAGTTGTCAAGCTCACCCCCTTTCTGTCCCATCTTCAGGTGATAATTAAGAGATCAAGTAATCAAGAGCCAAAAATAACTTCCACAAATTTGCTATTTTATAGTTTGTAATAAGCCAATGGTGTGGCTTTTGATATATAAATAAAGTTTTTAAAACTCTGTTGCCTTAGTAATGAAATGATAGATTAAAGTAGTTTCGATTGTGTATGTCCTTTTGACTTTCTCATAATATGGTTGAGTTGAAATAATAAGTTGTTTGATGTTTGGTTGTCATAGGCACACCACCCTTGGGGAATGATGCGTAATAAAAGTTTATGGAAATAACCTATGGGTTTACGCTCACGCTTCAAGATTTAGCAAGAGTTGAGTTTCGAAAATCGATGCCCTACATATTGACAATTAAATAAACTTTCTAACATAACTACCAATTAAACCAACCCCATAATTTTACTATAACATATAGAAAACAACACGTATGCACAAATAAAACATATAATTTCATACGCCCAAACTTGGAGTCACGGATGTTGCAACTTCCACGAACAATCCTAATAAAAAAATAAGCAACATATGATTTAGCGATCCAAAGAGAAAATAGGAAACAGTAAACTTAAACACATTCATATATATTATTTCAGTAATATTTTATTATCTCATTTTAAAAATCTTTATATAATAGTGTAAATCAAAATAATTTATAATAGTTAATCCATTTAATTTATTATCCTTTATTGCACTCGTTCATTTAGTTCATAAAAATTACTATTTAAATAATAATCAACATTCAAATGTAAGATTTGTTGAGCAAGAGTGAGTCTTTGTAAGGTGGTCCCTCTTAAGTGAGGTCACCTTAACAAGTTAAAAAAAGGAGTTCTAATTCAAGAGGGAGTGTGAGACATGAATAAATAAGAAAAAAAGGAATATTGTGAAAGAGAGTAACGTAAGAGGGTGTGCATCACTATTAAAGAGGAGAAGAAAAGGAAGATCTCTTACCAAAAGATCAGACAAGCAAATGGGCTCTATTTTTGATGAAATTTCTGTATGTTATAAAAATGTTGGTATGATCAGACAATGAATATACCAAAGTGTTTATCATCATATATCTAGTGAGACTGAAGCCTACACGTTGTGGAAGAAATTGCCTAATATGTGTGAGTCCAAAAAAGAATTGAACAAAACATTCCTGGTTAGGAAGTTGGCAAATTTGAAATACAAGTATGGTTTTTCTATAGTAGAACATATGAGTTGTTTCTAAGATGTGGTAAATTAGTTGCATACCATGGACATTAAACTAGAGGATGAATTGTTTGCTCTTATGTTACTCAGTTCTATGCTTGAGAGTTGGGAAACTCTAGTTATGTCTTTGAGTAATTCTGCACCTAACAGGAAATTGACTTTCTCTAGTGTAAAATACAATTTGTTGAATGAAGAAACCAAAGAGAAAGGGCATAGCTTATCTAGTAGCACGACTCAGACTGGAGCAATGGTTGTTGAGTCACGTGGGAAAAGGCAAAATAGAGACTCCTAGAAATCTGATAGGCAAAACAAGTCAAAGGAAAGTTAAAGAATAGAAATGACATTAAGTGCAACTATATCATAAACTAGGACATATAAAGAAAAATTGTAGGAACATGAAGAGGGGAAAGTCAAAGGAAGGAGGTGAGAATAATAAAGAAGATAAAGACACTGCAGTTGTTGCATTTGAAAGTGATGTCTACTTTTGTCAAATTCAGTTAATCTAACATATGAGGACTCCACACACTAGGTTGTTGCCTTAGTTGTCTCGTATCATATTACTCCTCACCAAGAAATTTTCAATTCTTATTAGCATGTGACTTTGGCATAGTAAAAATCGCAAATCTAGGGGTGAGAAAGATAGTTGGTATGGGTGATATTTTCTTAGAGACCAACACTAGGTATATGTTGCATTTGAGGAATGTTAGACACATCCCAGATATGGGGTATAATTTGATTTCTGGTCATGCACTAGATTTTGGTGGTCATCGTAGTGGCTCTAGTGATGGTAAATGGAAGCTCACCAAAGGGTCTCATGTGGAAGCAAAGGGATAAAACTGTGATACTTTGTATTAGATAGTGGGCTAGTTAATTACCAGTGAGGTGAATGTAGTTGAAGATCGCTCCATATATTTATGACATTTACGCCTTAATCATTTGAGCTAGAAAGGCCTTGACATTCTTACTAGGAAGAAATTCCTTCCAGTTAAAGGTACACCTTTGAAAACTTGCATTCATTGTTTTATCTGTAAACAATATAGAGTTGCATTTAGTAATTTCCCTCCACATAAGAAGTTACATGTTTTGGATTTAATCCATATTGATGTTTGCACTATGGATTCTAGAACTCTTAGTGGTGCTTTATATTTTGTTACATTTTTTTATTATTACTCTAGAAAAGTGTAGGCATTTTCTTTAAAATCTAAAAACCAGGTGCTCGATGTTTTCAAGCACTTCCATGTAAGTGTTGAAAATGAAAAGGGAAGAAAGTTAAAATGTGTTTGAACAGATAATGATGGTGAATATAGGGGGTGCAGTATTGCAGGGAACGTGGTGTTAAGCTTAAGAAGGCATTCCCGAGGACACCTCAGCATAATAGAGTTACAAAGAGAATGTATCATATAATCAATGAAAGAATCAATTATATTCTCTCTCATGAAAAATTTTCTAAATCCTTTTGGGGTGAAGCATTGAGAACTGCAGTGGATTTGATAAACCTTTCTCCTTCGGTTCCTCTTGAAGGTGATATCCCTCAGAAGCTTTGGACAAGGAAAGATGTCTTTTATATTCATTTGAAAGAATTTGGCTACAGGGCATTTGTTTACATTCCAATAGAAGAAAGGTTTAAGCTTGATGCAAAATCTAAATAGTGTATTTTTTTTAGGTACGGTCATGAAAATTTTGGATATAGATTATGGGATTTGGTAAATAAGAAAATTGTTAGCAGCTGGGATGTAATATTTCTTAAAGACCAGATCATTGAAGACTTTAAGAAAGTTGAGAAGCTAAAGTCAGATACCATAGATTGCATTGATGTTAAGTCAGATCCTCCCACTAGGGTCATTAATGATGGGGGAGATGTATAGGAAGAGGGTGAGAATATAGCTGATGAGTTCACATCATAGGTTGCAGAACTAGTTGAACTAGTTCCACCTAAACCACCAGTTGAACCTCAATTGAGGAGGTCTAATAGAGAGCATCAGTCTTCCTTGAGATACCCTTCACATGAGTATGTGTAGCTCACTGATGAGGGATAGCTAGAAAACTACCAAGAAGCCATATCATTTGATAATGAAGACAAATAGATGAAAGCTATGGAAGAAGAGATGAAATCCTTGCATGAGAATCACACCTTTGATTTGGCGAAGTTTCCTCAAGACAAGAGAATACTTAGGAATAAGTAGGTGTTCAAGTTGAAACATGAAGAGAATAACTTACAACCAAGCTACAAAGCACGATTGGGCGTAAAAGGTTTTAGTCAGGAGAAAGGTGTCAACTTTGAAGAAATTTCTCACCTGTAGTCAAAATGTCTTTAGACAAAATTGTTCTTGTTTTAGCAGTTGGATTGAATTTAGAGGTTAAGCAACTTGATGTGAAGATGACATTCCCTCATTGTGATATAGAGAAATAAATTTATATGGAGTAGCCTAAAGGTTTCAAGGAAAAGGGAAAAGAGCATCTAGTTAGAAGATTGCAGAAAAGTCTGTACAGGTTGAAAAAGGCACTTAAGCAATGGTACAAAAAATTTGATTCCTTCATGGTGGACCATGGGTTTGGTAAGACATGTTTTAACCATTGCGTATTTACTAAGAAATTCTCTGATGATATTTTCATTATTCTTTTGTTTCATGTAGATGACATGTTGATTATTGGTCATAATGTTAAGATAATTGAGAATCTTAAAAGAGATTTGAGTAAATCCTTTGCAATGAAAGATTTAGGCCTTGCAAAGGAGATCCTTGGCATGAGAATTACTTGTGATAGGAAGAATAGAAAATTGTGGCTATCTGAGAAAAAATATAATGAAAAGGTATTTAAGAGATTTAACATGGGAAGTTCCAAACCTGTTAAGACTCCACTTGCAGGCCACTTGAAATTAAGTTCAAAATAATATCTTACAAGTGAGAAAGATAAAAAGGACATGCAAAATGTTCCTTATGCATCTGCAATTAGTAGTTTGATATACATCATGGTATGCACTAGGTTGGACATTGCTCATGTAGTTGGGATTGTTAGTCGGTTTCTCTTAATTAGGAATGGCAAAATTGGCCCGACTCGACCTATAACTTGACAGGAAAATATAAAATGATGCCATTTTTTAAATTTTTTATAAAAATATAAGGTTGGGCCTGGTAGGCCTGACCCATTTGTGGTTCATTAGGTTGGGCGTTAGATCAAGGACTGGTCAACCTATGGATTTGGTTAGCCTAGGCTAGGCCAAGAGTGGCCCGAGCCTTGCCCTACCCAATGCCATCCCTATCTTTAATCCTAGTAAAGAACATTGGGAAGTAGCAAAGTGGATTCTACAATATCTTAGAGGTACTTCTAAAGTCTGTTTATGTTTTGGTAATGACAAGCCAATATTATGTGGTTACACAGATGTAGATACGGCTAGTGATATTGATTCTAGAAAGTCTACTTCTAGATATATGATGACTTTTGTAGAGGGAGCAATATCAAGACAATCTAAATTACAGAAATGTGTTGCTTTGTTTTCCACTGAGGCTAAATATATAGATATTACAGAAGCTGCTAAAGAACTCTTGTGGATGCAAAAATTCTTGCAAGAGTTGGGTTTCAAGAAAGAGAATTATAAGCTATTTTGGGATAGTCAGAGTGTTATCCATCTCAATAAAAATTTCACATTTTATTCTTGAATGAAGTATAATGAAGTGTTGTATCATTAGATACTGGAAGCGTTAGAGATGAGGATATTATTACTTGAGAAGATCCACACTAACGATAATGGTTTAGATATGATGACAAAGACCTTACCCACAGAAAAGTTATATTACTGTAGATGAGTAGTAGGCTTGGTTGATCATTACCCTACTTGAGTCGAGAGAGGGAGATTTGTAAGGTGGTCCCTCTTAAGTGAGGACTCGTTAATGAGTTTAAAAAAAGAGTTCTAATTCAAGAGGGAGTATGGGATGTTAATAAGTAAGAAAAAAAAGAACAACATAAAAGAGAGAAATGTGAGAGGGTGTGCGCCACTACTAAAGAGGAGAAGAAAAAAGAGATCTCTTGCTAGAAGATCAGATAAGCAAACAAGTTATGTTTTTGATGAAATTTTAGTATGTTATTCCTAGTATTAAAAACATCATTTGATATAATTTATTTATTGTAATTCCTTCTCTTTTGACTGGGCAATAATATTTGTTAGTGGTATTATATTGTATTGGTGATTTGATAATCCCTAAAGAATTTAGGAAGACTTTCGTGTACCCAATAATTTGATTAGTGGAAGTTTTTAACTGGATTAGGTCTCGTGGTTTTTCCCTCACATTGGGGTTTTCCACGTTAAAATTTGGTGTCTCCTAATTTATTTCTTGCATTATATTATTATCTGTTATGGGTTGTTTCTATTTTAATTGGACAAGGGAAAAGGAATTTGTTTTGCTTCTGCCAAATTTATCAATTATAGTATCATTTCCCAATAGGCTTTAATATAAGGAATGATAGTATATTTTTTGTATTATTTTTATTTTATCATTTTTATTTATACATATGACATGATATATTGATATGACTTTATAAATTCATAAAATTATGTTTGTTATATGATACTTATTTTTTTTACAAAATTGCAACGTCATTCTTATACCAATTAATTCTTTAGATAATTGAAAAAATGTAAAATGAACAAAATAGTAAAAGTAATCTAATTGAAAAATGGTCAGTATCCCTACATGTAGTCAACCAATGTCTAACGTAAGATGGTAACATGGTACTTAGTTCTTTGTGTGATGCTTGCATTATGGATCCAAATAATGACCTATAGTTTCCATGGTCCTAAGTCTTGAATACTAGAGGCCAACAAATAATGTAAACCAACCGTTAGGTCCTGTAAGCCCAAATAAAAGAACACAGTGCAACTATATAATGTACTATAAAATTGTAATAAGACCCTGAGCAAGAAGAATCTCAGTTAGTTAGTATTAATATAAAAGGAAAAGAATAGTTAGAAAAATAAAAGGATTTTAAAAACAGCTTAAAAATAGGGGAGGGACTCATTAAAATAAAAATAAAATTTAACACTTGTCTCCAAAACCTTCAACTTTCTCGGAAGATCTCCCAAGTCAGAAGAGAGCCACCCCCTTCTCCTCCCTTACCATCTCTTTTTCTCTGCACCTCTCCTTTTATAGAATTTGTTACCTTTCTCTCTTTATACCTTTTATTTATGTCTCAATTAGGAATTTTTTCATGTATAGCAATTTTTTATTGAGTTTTTTGGTTGTTGTTGTGCCTATTATCACCATTTTTTTCATTCTTTGTTTTGGCATGTTTTTATATATGTTTGTTTGAAAACATGAGTTATTTCTTAATCTTCCCCTCTTTCTAGTTTTGGATGTGGATTTCAATGCTCTTTTGCAAACGTCTAGTTATTTCTTATGTATATTTTAGTTCATTTCTTTAACATATTGTTATATGACAAGTTTTAAATCTTGTGTAGTTTATTATGTTGGTTAAGACGGAAGATAAAACTATTGTACTTAAAGTGATTTATTTAAGTTTTGGTAATTAATATAAGTGGAAAACTAAAAGAAAGACATCCTTTATATATAAACAATTTACATGATCCTATTTTGAATCAAATAATACCAGTTGGTATTTAGAAAGTGATTACAAAATCTTAAACCAAAAGGTTGTTTAAACAATTAAACAATTTGTTAACATGATTATCCTCCAATACATTGGTAAAACTTGATACTATATTTGAAAGAAATAATGTCTTAAAAAAAGTGTTATTAATGAGGAAACTTATTAAGCTAGAATACCATGGTGGTGATAGCACAACACCATATTTGAATCATTTTCAAAGCTTGGTTAATCAATTATTTGCCCATGAAATGTCCCTTGATGATAAGTTATAAGCTTTGTTGCTACTTTGCTTATTGTTGGGACACTCTTGTTTTATAACCTAGCTATTTTGCTCTAAATGGTAAGTTCATAATAGAAACTGTCAAAAATAGACTACTAAATGAAGCGACGAAAAGAAAAAAAAAAGGTTACCTCCTACTAATCAAAAGATAGTGTAGCCAAAAATCAATTGAAGATTAAACAATAGTCAAAAGTCCTATAGTTGAGACAACTCCAAAGAGAGATCGGAATCTAAAAGTAAGATTATTTTCAACCACTATGACAAACTAGGTTATATTTAAAAAATATTATAAAAATGGATATGGAAATCTTTTGTAGGTTGTTGTCTCAAATTTTTTTTCTCCAAATGACTAAGAAATCCTCATCATTAGTATGCACCATTTTTAGATCATCAAAATAGTTAATCTCCTACCTCAAAGACACTAACAAATATGCATGCTAACTCAAGGCATTGTTCACCTTATTCTTGAGTTTGAATGATAGTTTTAATAGGAAATGGGACCACCTTGCATGCATATCTTTAGTAATTCCTTTTTGACTATTCAAATACTTCAAGGCATTACAGTCGAAATAAATAATAAATTTATGTATAATTAGATAGTGTTCCCAAATCTTCAGGGCACATATAATTGAGTAAAACTCTTTGTCATATATGGTCCATTTAGGTACAGAAATGGGCCGGGCAGAGCCAGGGAAAAATGATGTTGTTTTAGGACACAGTGAGTCTAAGAAAATTGAGCCCGAGACTTGATCAACCCAGGCCTAGTCAGGCTTAACTTGGTCCCTTTTGCCATTCCTAGGTCCGTTTATGTCAAGCCTCAATGAACTTCTTACCATAAAATGTCACAAGTAGGCCTTGCTAGGAAAGAACAGTACCAATCCCATGCCATTCTCATGTCACTCAACCTTAAAATAATATAAAATAGAGGGCAAATCTAGCACATAAAAGGAGCCTCAAAATTAAGCAAAGCTAAAATTGATGCAGAATATAACTTCTCCTTTACTAAGGAAAAGCTTTTATCTACTTTTTTGCTTAATTGAAACTTTCCTTTCTTCAAACACACTGTGATTGGAGCTATAATGGTACTGAAATGTCTAATGAAACATCAACAGAAGGTAGCTAACCCAAGAAAAATTCTGACATCCAATACTATCTTTGATGTCAGCCACTCTTTAGTAGCTTGAATCTTAGCCTCGTTTACTTAAATTCCATTGGCATTGGCAGTATATCCTAGGATCAAGACTTTATCCATCTTAAAATTTCACTTCTTTCAAGAGTATATACAACTTATTTTCGCAATACCAGTAGAATTTGATACAAGTGTATGACATGTTCTTCCTGTAAACTACTGTAAATCATATATTATCAAAATATACTACAAACAAGCGTTCCAAAGAATGGTCGCAGTATTTGATTCATCAACCTTGTAAAAATTCTTGGGGCACTAGTGAGATCAAAAGGCATGATTAGCCACTAATATAATCTGTCCTTAGTCTTCAAGGTTGTCTTCCACCCATCTTCCTGCCAAATACGAATTTGATGATACCCACTCCAAAGACCAATTCTTGAAAACACTATAGAACAAGCAGCTTATCAAGTATAACATCTAGTTGGGTATATAGAATCTGTAACAAATATTGATTTTGTTGATGGCTCGACTATCCATACATATCCTTCAACTCCCGTCTGATTTATGTGTTAATAAGGTTAGAACACATAGGCTTACACTCTCCTAGATATGCCCCTTTTGCAATAACTCTTTCACCTTCTCTCATAGAATCTCACACTCATTTAAGCTCATTCTATAATGTGACAAATTAGGAAAACTCGCCTTAGGAGTCAAGTTAGTGTGATGTTAAATATCTTGCATTGTTGTAAGTCCATTTGGCAACTCCTTAGGCATTTTGTCCCCAAACTCCTTCAATAAGGGTCTAACAACTTCTAACACTTGATGAAGTTGTGTATCTGAAATAGGGAGGGCCTATTTCACCACCAACATATAGAATCTTTTTCTCCCTTTAATAGTCATCAATAGTTCTCATTCCAACTTGGTGATAGTAAGGAAAGTCCAACCCCTTACTTTGAAAACTTTGGTTCAAGAATTCTTCTGTTATTAGTGAAGCAAAATTTTTTTTTCACCTTTCTCCGATCTGTACATATTCTCCCATCCATCATATGAAGCAATAATATAAATTTACAAGGCCTTCCCAACAACAACTGACAAGCATTCAAATCCATAACTTCAAAATATATCTCACCTTGATATTGACTAATTAAAATGGTACCTTACATTGCTCAATCACTTGACGCTTATCTATTGATCTAATCCACCTATGTAAGGATCTAGATGCTTCTCAATTTACAATCCTAGTTGTTTCACCACATATTTTCTAATGATATTCTTACAACTCTCACTACCAACAATCACATTAAACAGCTAATCTATAATGATACAACGTTTCTAAAACAACTGATGTTGCTGGGTCTTATCTTCTCGTTTTAGAGTTAGTAATAACTTATGAATTATATAGTTCTCCCCCCTTTTATTTTCTTCCTTCCAGCTTTTATACTCATCATCATCACCACTAGGTTTAGAGAATAACATCATCATCTTCCTTGTGCCCCATAATATTCTCTTTCTCTAGAAAAATTAATTTAACAAATGTCCCAATTCTCCACACCAATAGTTAACTCTAAATTAAGGCTTGGCATGAGGATTGTTCTCCTTAGGAGTCTCCTTGTTTTTGCTCCCCTTTTGCTTATACTCAACCTTCTCTTTCCATAAACAATTTCCAAATGTAGGAGATTCTAGCATGGTCTTTTTCCTTTCGATAGAAACTCTAGAAGCTGCTCCTATATAACTTCTAAGGAGAGGATGAATTTTGCCTCTCTCCTAAGCCAACAATTTCATATTTAATGCCAAATTTTAAAGACCTCAAAACATCCAAGAATCTTAAAGTCATCTCCACTGTCTCTCTCAGATCATTACATCAAGATAACCTCATAAATTCTACAGTGTAGTCTTGCACAGAGTGAGAGCCTTGTTTATATTGTTGATAATATTGGACCAAAAATTACTCATAATTTAGGGGTGGAAAATCCCTCCAAATCATCTGTTTCATTTGCGATGATGACCAAATCAAGTCCTTCCCATTATTCCATCTCCTCTCTTCGATTTTTTTCCACTAAGCAGAGGTGATTCCTTTTAACCTACAAGCCACTAGCTTTACCTTAGTCTCTTTTGAGATCTCTTGATAATTAAAGAATTGCTCAACATCTATGATTCAATCAAGAACTCTTTCAATACTAAAACTTCTATTAAAGACAGACATATCTATTTGGAAGTTGAAATTTTCGTCAATATCTCTTTGGTTTTTATAATCCGTCATATGAGAACTCCTCATCTGATTCACTATCGTAAGTAAGTTGCCTCTGACCTTGTGTAGGAATGAGCTCTGAATAGGGTATCTTAGGGCTCATTCTTCCCTAACATGATCATCATCATCCTATCCTGTTGGCAAGAGGATTAAAGGTATAGAGTCACTCCAGGATCTCCCTAAAATGAACCTCCAAATGATCCTCTAGCTATTGGATAATCAAATGCTCCATCTCCTTTAGTGCCTACCCTTAGTCCTCCAACATAAGGTTATTTTTAGTGCAATGTATCTTTCCATTACCATTACTAGCCATAGAGGGTGTAGTTCCACTTACTCTAATACCAACTGACGAGACATGAAATAGAAAACAACTAAGAAACATGTTTAATTGGAAGAAACATAAGAATCCACACATGGAGAAAGCGTAAAGCCAACTGAATACAAAAGTATTATCATTAGAATGTCTGATACAACATTTATGAGGCCTATTTACTAGCTTGACAAAGCAATCCTAATCCAAACGAAAATATAAAACTGAAACTAGCAGGAAACTTATAGAAATAGGAAACCAAAATAGGTTGGAAACTTATGGAAATAGATATTTACTGTCATATATAGTATTAAAAGTTATCTTAATTTTTTTGTACCTCTATATTGAAATAAACATTTCATGTTAGAAATAGTGATGAAAGCTATCTTACTTATTTTGCAAGTGATATTGGCTTTATGAGTTGACCACTAATATCTTTTTTATCTTCTAGGTAATTAGGTAGGTCTGGACAATAGAGAAAAGGTAGAACGAAGGAGACACAACAGATCCACATCATATTCATAGTTTGGAGAAACATAATGCACATTTTAAAATAAACATATTATTATTTCATAATTTAGATTTTTTAATTTGTTAATTTTCTTGAGGAGGAAGCTAGTCATAAGTAGTTTTTATAATGTTATTGAAATCAAAAGGAAATATAACATCTAAAGATTAATTAATAGAGAGTGGTCTTTCTTTGTCATTTGAAGTATATTCATTTTGTTGCAATGGTAATTGAGTTGTTTGTATTTCATATATTTTTATTATCATATTCATACTACTAGCATTCAAGCATACAGACAATACATATGGTATCTTTCTTAAGATGTTATTGTATAGATATCTTGTAACATGTAGGATAGAACTTATTACATATCCTGGATCGTTCATGGAAGGATACAAATGAAAGAAATGCAGAATACCTAATTTCAGTTCCATTCAGAGTTCCGAAGCAGTTTAGGATGCTAAAATGAGCTTCAATCTTCTCGGGACTTTTGAGGAAGTTAATCACTGACACTCGGTTAATGCCTTTCTTCAATTTCCTTAAGACGTAAGCACTCCTAACGGGTCAGAGGAACCATATGCTTATGAATTACATAAGTTACTGAAGGAGATCTTAACCTTTATATATAGCTTTTATATTGGGCTTCCCTATCACAAGCCTGATATGGGTCCGGTCCACACTAATTGGGATCTATTTTCTCCTGAACTTTGACCTAATAATCAAGATCATTTATTGGGCCACTTTGTTACCTTTGTAGGGATTAAATTACGTAATTTAACTGATAAGTTATTAAAAACTCAAAAATACAATTAATAGTTGTCCAATTTATAAAAAAGGACAAAATGTCCTACATTCTCCCATTTGGACAAGCATTAATTGCAGTTATGACTTAAGTTTAATTTAAAAATCGATTAAGTTACGATACTGTATTGGTACCAAATTTTAAAAATTAAAACATTCGATACAAAGGTAATGAAAGTTCAACATTCCGTCCTGCAAGGCTTTCGATACCAAAAAATATCAAACATATATGTGATGTGTGACACAGGCTCAATATAATCATGTGAAGTGAATCACACGTTCATATAGACTTAATATTCAATATACAAAACGCACAAGAAGGGGGGGATTGAATTGTGTATCCGTTTTTGAATGCAATCCTCTTTTAACCAAAACTTCTTTTTTATAAAAAACTTGCTTTCTCAAACGATTTGAAAAATAGTATTATGAAGTATTGCAATTTACTTCTAAGTATTTGTATCAACAATAGAAATTAAAAGTTGAGAGTTGAGAGTAAGAATTAACACAACAGTTTTATACTGGTTCACCCCAAACTATGAGCTACGTCCAGTCCTCAGAATTCTTTCTGAGATTTCACTATACTTCTAAAAAATACAAGGATTCTTTTCACCAAACCTCTTCAGGTCTCTTACAACAAGTATTCTTTTCTGACTTAGCCTCTTTAGGTTATCAGCTTTTCTTCCTTCTATTGAAAGATGTTTCGAGCTTTGTTACAGAAAATAGTAGCTCTAAGTTTAGCACAATGAATAAAATTTCTAGCTTTGGAATCTTTAGCCTTTTTTGAAAATCACAAACTTTTTCAGTCTTTGACTCCGACTCGTATTTATAGCCTTCATCTTCAACCGCTTCTTGATAACTGCTTCTTTCTTCTTGTTTCTTGATCTTTGAAGAAATAGTTATTCAGTTGATTTCTGTAACTTACTCAAACTGATTTATCATCTGACATGGTATCGGGTCTTTGTCTTCTATTCTTTCGTCTCATTTTCAGCTTCGCTTCATCTTATTTCTATCGTCTCATTTCTATCGTCTCATTTTGCTTTCTGCTTCCGTCTCATTTCTATCGTCTCATTTTACTTTCTGCTTCCATCTCATTTCTATCGTCTCATTTTGCTTTCTGCTTCCGTCTCATTTTGCTTTCTGCATTATTATTTGGTCTTCATCAAAACTATTAATCGTGAAGTCATTTTGACTTAACAATCTCCCCTTTTTTGATGATAACAAATAATCATAAAATATTGTAGCCAAAAAGCCAAAAAATTTCTATTCTTTTCTTCTTTTCTTGTTCTCCCCTATCTTTGTCATGTCTTTCTCCTTTTCTCCTTTCTCCCCTATTTGTTATTGATCAAAAAGGATCATGACCGCAGATGCTTCATAACTTCAGAAAACATTTCTTTCATTTCAGTGCGGAGTGGCTTAAGATCTTGTCGAATATACTCTACTTCTTTATGCAAATCACCCACAGAAGCACACATATTATCAACTTTATCTTCAATATCTTCATCATGCTTCTGTTGTACTACTTCAAAACCAACAGTCGTAGTATATGCATCTGAAGATATGACATCTGGTTCAGTTATTTTAAGGTAGGAGGTTTGACAGATAAGTTCGATTTCGGGAGATCAAGATCATCAAGACTGGTTAGTCGTGGAGCTTGACTTCCGAATAGGTGTAGAGCATCTCCAATTGAAGACACAGTTGTCAAGGGTCTAATGTGCTTAATGAGATGCACAAGTAACTCTATTGAGTAGCTTAAGTCTCCAATCCTAATGGATCTATCTGTAAGTTTTCCAACTATCTGAGAAGAGTCCTCGATGGTTTGTTGATCACAATTGCTTCCTGGTGCTTTCAAAATATAGTAGGAAACATAGGTTCCTTTCCGCTGGATTGCATAGCAAACTTCATCAATGTTCCTCACTTTAACTTCGATCTGTTCTTCTATCAAATCACTTGTTATCCCTTCAGGATAAAGTTTCTTCTTCCCTTTTTCCTCATTACGAACAATGTAATGTCTTGGTTGAATGTCAGGCACAACCTTGATCACAGTTCTCTTTTTAATTGGTAAAATATTGTACTTCTGCCTTTTCATCTGTGTGGGGTATGGTTTGGTTCCTTCATCCCTTAGAAAACCATACATACTTTTTTCGTCATCATTCAACAGATGCATTGTACTACTATTTACCAAAATTGATTGTAATTGTGCCTTGACTGACCTTTTTGGGGTTTCTCTGATGATCATAGAGTTGCTACTCCTGACAGGTTGGCTTTCTTCAATAATCTTGACTCTCAAGTCCTCTTTTCTTAACGGTTTAGAGGTATTGACCTGTACTAGACTGCGTTCAACTAGCTTCTTCTTCT
>JAOSBK010072610.1:0-14562 GCA_027568895.1 Erythroxylum shatona
GGCTGCACAGAACCGCTATGCGGGAATGTGCAGTACGTTCTGTTAGGACCGACCCAAACCATTTGATGTGTTATGTGATTTTTGCTTTGTTATGATGTGATGCATTTATATGTGATGCATTTAGGTTTTCGATTTATTTATACATTGTGAAAAGTTTTGAAATTACGAGGAATGAGGATTTGAGATTTTCAACCGTGAAGGTTTTGGAAACGGTGTATGAAAGATTTGAATGATTTGAAAAGTTTGAAAATGAGTTTTTGAATAAATTTCCAACGTAAAATGGCTAAAGAGCAAACTGTTTGAAAATTGATTTTCTGCTTATGTTTCAATTTGTAAATATGTTATCCACGAGCTATTTCAGCTCACCCCCCTTCTCATCCCCATCTCCAGGTTTTCAAGCAGGAGATCGGATGGAAGTCGATCAAGATATTAGTTCGATCTTTGCTTGTCTTTGGTATTATGTGTAAAGTTTGATTTTAGTATTGGCTTTGTGTATGGCTTGGAAAGCCACATAAAACTTTGTAGTGTATTCCTTTCGGAATGTAATTAAATGCTGAAAGTGAGTATGGATTTGAGTTTGTAAATGATTATGGAATTGGGTTATGTAAATAAATGATGGTTAGTTTATATGAATGTGAAAGTGGATTATGATTTGTTTATAAATTACATATTGATTTTGGATGATGATTGGTAAGATGAAGTATGATTGTGACTTGATTATGAGGATTATAGAAGTGCTTGAGTTATGATTGTTGAGGTTGTTTATGCTGGGTTACGAGTATGTTTGATTGTGTTTTGGATACCGGACGGGGGGTCCGATGATTCTGGTTATTGTGTGAGAATTATAGAAGTGCGTTTTATCCTTTGCAGATTTTTGGGCTATTCTAAATACAGCCGTTATGCTGCCCGATTTTCGATAAAATCGGTGTTACGGCAAAGGTAGAAAAAGAATTAGAATAAGTGTTTAGCTAAAAAATGGAATTTTGAGTTATTGCATGATTAAGAAGAATTAAGTGAATTGAGATTTGCATAAGGATGAGTTTCCAAAAAGGAAATTGTATGGATTGGTTATGATTTGAATGAGTTTTGAATAAAGAAAAAAAATATGAAAAAAAAAACTTACCGGATTAGCTTGATTTTATACCGATTTCGAAATGGGTTTAGTCTTAGGGTTCCAGCGCGACGCTTTGTGAACTTTTTCGTTACCCAGATGTCGGCTATGTGTCTTTGTCCTTACGCGATTTGAATTCGATTTTGTTCCGCATTTTGAAATCGGACATTAATTTCGGTTCTAATCGATTGACCTCTTTGTTATTCGATTTCCTTTCGATTCGTTTGTTTCGATGATTTCGCCTTTCCCCGCCTTTTGATTCGTATGTGTTTGGTACTTTGTGTTTGTCCGCCTTCGATTCGCTTTCGTTTCGCCTTCGTTCTTTTATTCGATTCGCATTTTGTTATTCGTATCGATTTGTAATCCGCCACTTTGTGTTTTCGTTTCGTTCTCTGTTACTTTCGTTCCGTCTTCCAGTTGGGATCTGGTTTTCGGATCGGGTCCCAACATAGATATTGACAATAAGCTCACACTTGCCCCTAAATCATATAATACCCTCCCAATTGTTGGATAAGATTTCTTTTAGGAACTTGGCACAAGTAGGCATTTGAGTAAGGGCTTCCGTGAAGGGAATGTTAACATAGAGCTTCTTCAAAACATCAACAAATTTTCCAAACTACTAATCTAGCTTATCTCTATGAAATCTTTGAGGGAATAAGACTGGTGGCTTATATGGTGTTGGTGGTATGTATTTTTTTGGCTTAATTGATTGTTTCACAAGCTGTGCATTGGATTGCTCAGGTTGTGCGTCCTAGTTTGTTCCTTCAGATTCCTTTTCAGTCCTGTTCTTTTGCGCCATAGGCTCCAAAACTTTTCCACTCCTTAGTACCACTGCCTTGGTTTCCTTAGGATCCTCTGGTTGTGCTGGTAGCTTACCCTTGTCCAATCTTAGTGATGCAACTTACTGTGCAATCTGAATCTCAAGCATCTTATTATGGACCGTCAATTGGTCCATTCAGGTAGTAAGTTGTTGAATCAAGTTTCCTTGCTTCTATATAAAGGTTTCCATCATTGATTCAAGGCTGGACTTAGGCTCAGGTGGCTGGGCCTGTTGTCTCAAGTTTGGAAAACATGGAGGGATTGTTGTTGTTGGGTCTGTTGGTAATGCGGTTAATGTTGTGGGTAATGGTTTTGGTTAAGGAAACTTTGGGATGGCTTAGGTTGTTGAGACCAGGAGAATTTGGGTGGTTCCACCATTCAGGGTTATAAGTGTTTGAGAGACCTCCATCTTCATTTTTCTGGCCATAATTTCCCACAAAGTTCATATGTTCAACCCTAAATTATTGCCCAATGTTCTGAAATTTTGTACCCATATTTGACCCAAAATCCTAATCAAGGCATTCACATTACTCATAGTAGTTGCATCAAACTTATCCACTTTTCTTGAAAGAGCTTCAAATTTCAATTTCAATAAGGTAAAAGCATCTAATTTGAAGACTCCTTAAGGTCTCTTCCCCTCTTGCTTAACCTCTTTTCGATCATTATTCCACTGATAGTTGTTGTAGGTAATTTTTTCCAATAACATAAAGGCCTCGTCTTCACTCTTGTCTATTAAATCACCTCCAGCCACAACATTTATCATACTTATCATAACTAGAGAAACTTCATTGTAGAATATTTGCACAATCATCCACTTCGGGACACCATGATGTGGACATTTGTATTGAAGCTCCTTGTACCTCTCCCATGCTTCATACAAAGACTCATCTTCTTTGGGCTAAAATAAGGTAAGCTCACTTCTGAGCTTTGCAATCTTCCCAGGTGGAAAATACTAAGCCATAAAGCCTTGAACAACTCTTGCCAATTGTTGATCGAACTGGGTGGTAGTGAATGGAGTCAATCCTTAGCCCGATCTCTCACAGAAAAAGGAAACAACCAAAACCTTATAGCATCCTCAAGTACCCCGTTTTACTTCAACATTTCATAAGTCTCTAAAAATTACTGCAGGTGGACATATAGGTTTTTTGTAGGGTGCCCTCCGAATTGATTTTGCTGAACCATCTGTACAAGGCCAAGTTTTAATTCAAAATTATTTTCTTGCATAGGGGGCCTTGTAATGTTAGGGCGAAATTCCCTAAAATCTAGGACCACATGGTCTCTCATAGTTCTCTGATTCTATTCGGCCATTTCTGATTCACCTGTCTCTTTTGTTAGAAAAGTTGTAGTAAATTCAGGTTCGATATGGTATTCCTGCACAAACTGTGTGTTAGATGCTTTTGCCCATGCTTTTCTAGATTTTGCTTCCTTCCTTAGTGCCTTAGCTATCTTTTCCATTTCAGAATCAAACAACAATTCTTCAGCACTGATAGCCCTTCACATAGACTAAGAAAAACATAGCAAGATCAAATGCAAGGTACAAAAAACGCAAAATAAGAAGTATACAATAAAGAGAAAAAATAAAACAAAATCTATTAACACAAAATAAAAGAAAAATAAAATTGTGCAATTTAACCCAACAATCAGTTGGCTAATATTACTTAGGGATTACTCCCCGACAACGACTCCAAGAAACATGATGAATCTCTGCAAGTTCATAGGTCTCAAATAGTATAGTATAATATTGTCAACAAAGATGCAAATATCTCTAGGGATTAATCTGAATTGATTGTGGTAAGCTTCAAGGAAGGTGGTTAGCATTTTCTATAGACTTTACCTAGATCAATTTATGAGCCAAATTCTGGTTGATAGAAGGTTGAGCCTAGAGTTTCTTATATCCTTATTTGAGGTATAAAAAGGATATCATGCAATAATCCTAGTCTACTATCGTAGCCTAGTAATCAAGTATAACCCATTAAGCTCCTTGCTAACATGGGTTTCGTCTCATAAATTCAGTCTATATCTAGATCTGAAATTTATAAGTTTCTTATTTTGGAGTTCTGTTATCAATTCTCACCTATCGATTCTTCAGTTAACAACTAATGTCAAGTAATGGTTGGCCAAACACAATACCAATAAAATTAATATCAAAACAAAAAAATCAAAACCAAAAAACTCATGCTTATAAATCAAACCAAGATTCAATCCACAGAAACTAGCTAAAAGCTTCAGTCCCAGCCTTCAAGCTTCGGGGAAACTACTCACTCATGGTGGAATGAAAAATGCAGTAATTAAAGTTAGAAATCAACATAAAAATAGAGAAACTAGATACAAGACAGAGGATGAATGGGTCCCTCTCTGCGTCGTTATCTGCCCATCCCACGTTGCTTATGCATACGTCTGTGGGTTGCTTCTCCTGGTGCTATGCACATTTCCTAGTGGTGCATTAGCTCCTGATGAATTTCTCCCTAGCCTGGTGCGTCCCTCCTATGTGCTTTGCGCTCTTCTAGTGCTCTCCTCACTGTATGGTGCGTTATTGCATCTCGTGGGTCAGCCTCCACTGTAGCAAGATATGACAATTTAATTCCTTCCCTCCCATTAAAACCTAACCCCTCCTGTGTTTTTGTTTCTTCTCCACTGCTTCTCTCTGCGGCAACATTTTTGGACTACTCCCTGACTGCTGCCGCTTTCTCCTTTTCTACCAGTGTTTTGGGTTGGTCTTCTCTACTGATACAGCTATGTTTTTGGACCTCCTAGCTAGCAACAGATAGTAGACAGCAAACAGTGATCTTAAATGTGTGCATTCCCAACAAAATTTTAGCTATGTCTTTTTCAACCGAAGTCCTATTCATTGTCATTTTTTATTTACAAATTAAACAGGAACCACTATAAATGCAGATTCAGAGAAACTAAACAATTTAGCAAGTAAAATATGTATAAAACCTAATGACTGTATGTAGAAAATAAGGGAAATTCCACTCATTCTAATGAGAAAATGCATTCAACACCAAATAGGTCAGCTATTATGGGACTGGCTGTCACTAGGTATAGAGGCCTCTAAACTAAGCAAACAAGACATCTGATTGGGAGTAACCCTCAAATCCAAAGAAATTGCATGAGGCATCTAACTAGGAGTAGACCAGCCTACTATAGGAGAATCCTAATTTGGCTCTGAAGACACTAATGCTCCACAAATGGTGACCTGGTCGATGTCTAAGGACATAGGACTAGTAGGTTGGCCTATTGTAAGATGAGTAACCGGGATTGTGTCTTCAACTCTAGTAGGCTCTTCCGGAAGTACCTCTTGGATAGGTGGGTATGCAACAATGGTAGGTGTAGGAGCAATTGGAGTTGCAGCTACAAGCTGGGGAACATATGAGTATCCAAAAACATAGCACCTAGAACATCGTTTTAGTGTCCGATCAAACTCCAATCAAATGCGAATCAATTCACCATTCAACCTGCAGCATATGTCAAGCCCTAATGCAGCAGAAAGCTCGACACATATCCTAGCACATAAGAGTCAGGTTCAGGTGGAGGTGTGATGATCGTAATTAAGTAGTCTCCCGATCTGTTGGGCTATGAAGACAAAGCTGTGCTCATTCCACAAAGGAAATGGTAAACCATGCACCCAAATAGACACTCTGGAGACTCTAGATTTATCATAAACAAAATATGGTGCCACTGTCATAGGACCATGAATTTTCCTCCAAATATCTGTAGGCCTTTCTCGAGAATTGACTATAAAGCTGCCTCCGATTGAAACAAAAATAGGAAAAATCCTATGCTGGTGGAGAGGACATCATCCAGGCCCAAAGTCTGTTAAGCCCTATAGCTAGAGTCTGTATGGCGGGAAAGGTCATCTTGTGCCCTAGGAAAAACGTACTAAATAGTGGGTAAACTAGTACAAACTCTCATCAATGCACTTATTCGAGATCACCATTAAGCCACTGGATGGCTCTTAGGCCATGTAATCAGAATCCAGTATTGGAACTAGTGATACTGACTTTGTCAACCTAGGAGAAATCTAAGGGTTTTTTTTCACTTTCAAAATTTTCTACCTAGTTATCGCTACTTTCTTGAGTTTAGGGACCTACATAACATTTCTAAAAGAAGTAAGGGCATATATGGAATCGTGCATAAGGGCATTCATGTAATTACCTCCACCTGGGATAGGATTGGGACTAGTTGGAAATGCAGGGGCAGTTTTGGAAGCCTCTCCCTTCTCATATGTCGTAGTTGCCTTTGAAATTTCATAGCCACTTATGTTAGGGAGCAGCTGGCGATTGGGCAGTAAGGGTAAGCCCATCTAGGTGTGGTGGCTCACTAGATGAGGGGAAATGCTCATAGGCGTCTTTCCAGTGTTGTTGATTATCGGTGGCAATTTCAGTTCCTCCTCAATGATAGCAGTAGCCCTCGAAGATCCTCCATCATTGGTGGCATCTTTGCCTTTGTTAAGGGGCTGCAATGATGCTCAATAAGGTTGCAAAGGTGGTAGATAGAGCACTGGGACTATCGGGGTTTTAATGCATCTAGCAGCAGGTGAGAGAGCCTCACCGAAGACGGTAGTCCCGTGGGTTATTTTTTCATTTTTCATATTGTTCTGTTATTCATTGAGGAAACCAATTTTAGGGTTAGGTAGATCGGGGAAATCCGATGATATTGGTGGGTACTGGACCAAAGGTGGAGCTCTAAGGAAAAATCCAACCAATGTAGTGATAGTGGGAGTAGTGGTAGGCTAGTAGTGTGCGACTACTAGAATGAAGTGTTTTTTTAGGATATGTTGAAAAACTAAGTTGAGAGGAAAAAAATTTCAAGAACCTTTCCCTCCCGGCCAACCCTCCCTCTCTCCTAAGCTCTAAACCCTAAACTTTTTTTGAAGTGAATAAAAATTTATAATTAAAAGGAAGGTTTAAATACAAAAAAAATCAAAGAGGCCAAAAGAGGCCCTTAAAATAAACTATATACAAAGTAAGCAAAGTGCCACAAGGGCCCTCAATACCAAGATATGTATGCAGCTCCCAAATATGTCAATGAAGATCAGGTATTTGAAAATGAGTCTTGAGACTTAGAAGATGAGAAGGAATAAGCATGATGCCCACAACAATCTCTTGGGATGAACAGTGACGGTTGTTCCTCTCATACCAAAGAAAGTTAATAGCGATAAAGAGAACTAACCGCGATAGGATATGCTTAAAGTCCTTAGAAGAGAGGAGACGAAGAAATTGAGGGCCAAGCAGTGGAAATCTTTGTCGAGAGAGAACCCTAGACAAAGGAAGAGAACCTACATTAGAAGAAAAGGTGATAATGTGTCTCGGTAGAGGAGCTACATAAGACATAAGTCTATTATGAAAAAACTCTAAATAGTTGGAGACTATCCATAGTCCTGAGTCGTCCCTGCGAAGCTAACCAGAGGATGAAAGAATATCACGGGATGTGCCCTAGAAACTATAGTAGATGGTGGATTAGATACACTCATTGTCAAGCTCAGATAAGGTTCCATACAGAATTAACATAAAAGACCCCGAATGAGTGGCTAGTCCAAACCTAACTATCTGAGTGATAGGCACAAGGCCGATGACGGATAGAGTCTCATACCTACTGCAGCTCACTACTTCCCTTAGGAAAAGTCCACTCACTGGAATGTATAATTTCTGAGACTCGAGCATCCCAAGAGAGCCCAGTGGAAGAAAGAACTCATAATGAAAATTGGTAACATAATGGGTTTTGACGCGGCAACTAATAATTCTACCATGATTAAGTGTCCCAACCATCCCTTATGCAAGCCATAATAAGACCTTTATACCACTCTCGGCTTAACAGAATCTTCTGCCAAGTCTAGAAAGAACTCAATGGGACTCCAATATGCCAAAATGATCTATCTCTCAACAAAATGATATGTACCCACGTAGCCCATGTGGAAGATCTATCTGTGAATAGTTTCCACACATACTTAAACGTGGCAACTCTATTCCAGTCCCTGACCCTCTTGACTTCCAAATCACCCTCCTACCTTAGAAGGCAAACTGAAGGACATGCCACCTTAGCCCTGGTGTCAGATAAAGAGGTGCCTCGCCAAAGAAAAGTTAGAAGAAAGAACTTAGAATGAAAATCAGACACATAGTGGGCCTTGATCTGAAAACCAATAATCCTTCCATAATGAAGTGTCTCGGCCATCCCCTATACATGCTATAATAAGACCTCTACACCACTCTTCGGCTTAACAAATCTTCCATCAAATCCAAGAAGAACTCGATGGGAGACCCTCTTCACTCCTAAACTACCCTCCTACCTTAGGAGACAAATTGAAGCTCATGCCACCTTAACCTTAGTGTGGGACAAAGAGGTACCTCTCTAGAGAAAAGCTAAAAGTATGCTCTCAATATGGTGACAAATATTAGTAGGCAGTATAAACATACTTGACCAGTATAGCTGAATAGAAAAAAGGACATAACAGGTTAACTATAAATGACCCATATAGGTAAGAGATGTTGAAGTCCACAACCTAATCTGATAAAGATTCCTCTCAATCAATGGTAAACAATCAAGTAACGTAACAGGATAGTGATAAGAGAGACTTTGAAATAGCGAATCGGAAGGGAGCCTATCTAAATATTAAGCACTCTCTGTAGAGAAGCAGGCTCATCCTTAGAGATACCTGAGAAAAAGACTTGGCTCCTAACTGAGTTAATAGCCAAACCAGAAATCCCCTCAAATGTCACTAGAGCTTATCGAACAATCTCAACAGAATCCAAATCTACTTGACAAAAAATCATCAAATCATCTACAAAGCAAAAATGAGTGAGAGAAGTTAGCCTACATTGCTAATGGAAATGAAAACTAAGAACCACAATGACCTCTCTCATGATCCCATCCAACCCCTTCATTGCTAACACAAATAGGTAAGGAGAGAGGGGATCCCTTCGTCGCACCCCTTGTACTTAAGAAGAAGCCATGCAATTCCCTGTTTAGGGCTATAAAAAAATGTACAAACCATAAACATGCCTCAATCCAACTAACCATAAAAGAAGGAACACCAATAGTTCTTAGCCCTACTAGAATGAATCCCTAACAAACTATGTCAAATGCCCTACGAATATCTACTTTGAGGCCACAACAAGGAGGTAAGCAATCAAGATGATATTCATGCATCAACTCCTTAGTAACAAAAATAGCATATGTAATATGTTTCCCCAGGATGAAAGCCATCTGGGCTCTCCCAATCACCTTTGGAAGAATAACTTTAAACCAATTCACAATGACCTTTGAGATGCATTTATAAAGGACATTACAACAAGATACCGATCTAAAGTCATCTAGTGTCTGTGGACTCTTTACCATAGGAACTATAGCAATCCTAGTGGAATTCACACACCGAGGCATAATAGAAGTAAAGAAAAATATCTCACATCCACCTTGAAGTTTGCTCGAATAATGTCCTAACACCTCTTTGTAGAAAAAACAAGTGTAACCATTAGGTCCTAAAGCTTTATCCTTCTGGATGGAGAATAAAGCAACACGTGTCATCTAAAATTAGGCTTGCTAGGGATGGTACCATATCCTTTGGGATAATTCGAATGAAGAATATAGCAGTATTAGCTGAAGGAACCAAGGGGAGAACTAAGAATGTCTTGAAAATATTCCACTGCCATCTACCCTAATGCTCCCTGATCTATGAAAACAGTACCTATCCCATCCTATAATCCATGCACCCTACCTCTAACTTGTCTGTGGATCAAAGATCTGTGAAAAAACCAATGTTCTGCTCACCTAGAGTAAGCTACTAGACCTGAGATCTCCACTGATAGAAGGGCTCCTCATTTTAAACCAATCGGGAGTATCGGTTAGCTAGGTCGTGCTTAGTAATACATAAGTTTGATAAGAGTGGGGAAGCATCCCAGACTACCTGAGCTGTAGCCCATTAAGCCCATGCCACCCTAACTTTGGTGGAGTGATCGCACGTCGTTACACTATTCAAAATAAAATAACTAGAACTACTACTATAGCAGTAGTGATTCTAAGTCGATTACACAGAGAGTATGTGCAAAGTTTATAAAATGAAATTAATCAGTGTTTAGGAAAAAGGGGGTTTTGTTTTTGAAAGAAGAAAATAAAATGAAACTAACTAATAAAAATAAATTAAAGAAAATATGTAAAAAATTATAAAAGTAGGAAATTCGATAGGGACCCAGTTCTTTGGTTTAATCTCAGCCTATACCCTAACTAAGCATATTTTATTGATTTGTTGTTCTTTAACCTCTCCTAACAACTATTAATCATGGGTTAATAATTAACCTGATTTTTCTCTTAGGTTTTGTTTAATCAAGATACGATCGTTAATTAAACTTAACTACTGAACAACCTAGGATATGATCTCTAGATTTAATTAGGCAGTAGCATTACGAATTAGGAAAACCAATTAATCAAGGCAACAATCACATATGATACGTCATTAACCTCACATATGATACGTCATTAACCTAGTCATGTTATCCCTAATAATTACGAATCATTTGTTGCTACATATGAATTTCAACATAACAATTACAGATTATATCAAAACTCTAGCAATGAGTTCGTAATTAAATGATTCAATGAATACATTAAAATCATCTTCTCACAAAACCCAATCGATGCATACACAAATAACTAAACAATAATAAAAATCTGGTTATCCATACACAATACCCAAATCAATTAATATAGAATAATACAATCAATTTCTAATGAGATAAAGAACTAACAAAATAATAAAAATACTTGACCCGGGTTGTCAGCATCGATGTCACCTCTGAACTAGTGTCGGGATGTCTAACCTTCATGAATCTCTTCCTAAAAAATGTTTCAGACTAAAATTGACCGTACCAAAGCTCCTTTGTCTCTCCTTCATTACCCAAGCTTCTTATTCCACTCTACTATTCATTCTGCGTTAAATGTAGACCTATCACGCATGCAACTCTTCTATGATGTGACAATTTAATATGCTTCTCTCTTAAATCCATATGCACACACTGCGTTAAATGCATGTGTTTCACTGTTCCTTCCTTGGCTTTATATGTTGTCGCTTTTGTCACCTATAGTTAGTGTTTGCATCTACGTCAAATGCTGTTTGTATCTACGTTTCATGAACAAACAACGTTTATGCTATTTATGTAAAACAATGTCTACTAATTACTAGGCTATTGGCTTTTTATTCTTTTGGAGCTATCGTTTCACTGCTTTTCACTTTTCCTTCTTACCCACACACTTTAATTTCTTCAAAAAATTAAAGTGTGATTCTTCATAAAATGACCCAAATATAGTGCTTTCAACTCACATTAATTTGTTTGCTTCTTAATTGTACCTAAAATTTTATATGAATTAATGTGAGTATCTTAAGCATTTTCATGTCATTAATCGTTAAGTGTAAATGATTAAATATGTCAACAATTAAACACATATCAGTTAGCATGAGAGTTAGTCTATTTTCTGAGGCAAGAGGGTGGTCTAGGAGTCAAGAGGGTCAGAGACTAGGATAGGGTTGCCATACTTAAGTATGTATGGTAATTATTCGCAAACAGATCTTTGACATGGACCACATGAGTACGCACTGTTTTGCTGAGGGGTAGGTCTTTCTGGCATATTCGAGTCTCATTGAGCTTTTGAAAGATTCTATTAAGCTGAGAGTGGTGCAGAGGTCTTATTGTTGCTTGTATTGGTGATGGGCAAGATACCTCTTTACGGCAGAATTACTGGTTACTGAATCAGGGGCCTTTCTGTGACCAATTTTCATTTTGGGTTCTCTCTTTTATTGGGCTCTCTTGGGATGCCAGGGTCTTAAAGATTAGACATTTCAGTAAGTGGACTTTTCCTGAGGGGAGCAGTGAGTTACAGCAGGTTTGGGACTCCATCCTCGAGTTCAGCATTATGATAGTTGGGTTTAGAAGTGTCACCAATTTGGAGTTTTTTCTATTGACTCTACATAGAACCTTCTCTGTGATCGACAACCAGTGGATCTGATCTGCCATCTATTGTGATTTCCAGAGCATATTTCATGACACTCTTTTATCTTCTGGTTAGCTTCACAAGGGCGCCTTCGGATTATGGATAGACTCTAGATGTTTGGTTTTTTCATCTTCGACTTTTGAGTTATACGACTCCTCTCCAGAGACAAATGATCATCTTTTCTTTTAGTGTTGGTTTTCTTCCTTAGTCTATTGTCTCTCTCAATAAAAACCTCCTCTGCTTGGCCTCGACTTCTTGGTTTCCCCTCCTTCAATGGGCTTCCACCCATCTTTGCCGATGAAAGGATTTCAGACATATGCTATCACGGTTAGTTCTCTTTGCCACTGTTTATTGTCTTTGGTATGAGAGGAATAACTGTATCTTTAGTAAACGACACTGATCACCCTAAGGCATTATCAAGGATATCACTGAGCTTATCCATTCTCATCTTCTAAGCGTTGAGTCTTGTTTTCAGATACCTGGTCTTCAGCGGCATATCTGGAAACTTCCCACTTAGTTTATTTTTTTAATTGTTATTGATGGCATCCTGTGGCTTCTTTGTTTTCTTTATATATATAGTTTTTAGTGCCTCTTTTGGCCTCTTTAAATTTTATTAATATATTTTTTTATTTTCTTCAAAAAAGTTTAGGATTTTAGGGTTTTGGGTTAAGATAAGAGGTTTTTAGGGTTAGGGCTTAAAGTTTTAGGGCTTAAGGAGGTTTCCAATACGTCTTAGGAAAAAACACTGCACTCCGACAGTTACACAATGCTAACCATGCCACCGTCAACCGCCAACCTATCACCACATCCACCGGTGCTACAACGGCTGAAATTTTCACTGGAGCTCCACTTTTTGTCCAATACCTGCCAACATCATCAGATTTCCCTTAGCTATCTCACCTGTCACCACCTGCATTTTAACCCTGATAGTCCCATTGCCCTCCTTGTCGCCACTACAACCACTTCAAGCATCATTACTGGCCCTCAACAAAGGAAAAGATGCCACTAATGATGGAGGATCTTTGAGGGTCACCACTGCTATTAGGAAAGAATTGGAACTGTCACTGACGGTCCGTAATGCTGAAAAAATGCCACTGAAAGACATGCCTCCTCTAGCGAGCCACTGCACATATCTAGGCATACTGACTCCTCCATTGCCTAATTGCCAGCCATTCCTTAACATCGGTTGATATTTTAGTGATAGCTATAGTATGTAAGAAGGGAAACGCTTCCGAAATTGGCCCTACATTTCTAGTTAATCCAAATTCTATCCCAGGTGGAGGTCATTACAAAAATACCCTTATGTATAATTCCACTTATGCCCCTACTTCTTCTAGAAATGTTATGTAGGTCCCTAAACTAAAAAAAGTAGCGACAATTAGGCAAAAAATTTGAAAATTGTAAAAAAACCCTCATATTTCTCATGGGCTGAGAAAGTTAGTATTACGGTTCCCGGACATGATCTATAAGCCATCCAATGGTGCGGTGGTGATCTCAGATGAGTTCGTCGATGGGAGTCTGTACCAATGGACTCATTATTTAGGAGGGTTTTTCCCTAGGCATAACATGCCCTTTTTTGCCACGCAGACTCTAGCTAAGTGGGCTTGGCAGACTCTTAGCCTAGAGGATGTTCTCTCTACCAACAATAGGGTTTTTCTTATTCTGTTTTTAATCGGAGGTGACTTTATAGCCAATTCTCGAGTAAGACCTAGGGATTTTTGGAGGAAAATTCATAGTCTTACAGTAGTGGCACCCACACTTTATTTTTGATAAATCCAAAGTCTCCAAAGTGCCTGTCTGGATACAATTGCATGGTTTACCATTTCCTTTGTGGAATGAGAGTAGCCTTGGACTTATAGCCCAACGGTTCGGGAGACCACTGAATTATGATCGCCACACCTCTTCTGAACTTCACTCTCATTTACTAAGGTATGTGTCGAGCTTTCTGCTACTTCAGAGCCTGTCCATGAGCTTGAATTATGGGGTTGAGTGGTGAATTGATTCATTTGTTCCCCAACCTGCAGCTACACCTCTAGTTGCTCCTACACATACTGTTGTTGCTTCCCTACCTATCCAAGCATGCTTCCAATAGAGCCTCCCAAGGTTGTCTCAGTTACTCCTTTAGCATCAAGCTGGCCTACTAGTCCTATGTCCTGGGGAGTCGATCAGGTTCCCACTTGTGAAGTATTTATGTCTTCAGAGCCAAATTAAGGCACTCCTATAGCAGGCGAGGTTACTCTTCACCGAATACCTTGTCATGCTATTTTTCTGGATTTGAGGGCTAGTCTCAGTCAGATGCATTGTTTGCTTAGTTTAGAGGCCTTTATCCCTAGTAGCAGTTATGGTCCTAGAATAGCTTACCTATTTGGTAAGTATCTTCCACCAGGTACCACACTGGCCCCTCATGCTCTTCTTTTTTTGGGATTAAGTGTTAGCAACAGGAACAAGAGGTTTGCCCCTTTAGTTGATTTTTTCTTTGTTATCTCCCTCCGATTTCTTGTGATAGGAAGTTGGAATATTAGGGGCCTAAATGGCTCCACTGCTTATGTTGGGGCCGGGGTCCCGGATTCCTATTCCCGAGGCGGCCCCTCGGGCCGAGCCCGCGCCGAGCTCCCAAACCACGGACCCGATCCCAACATCCACACATACTA
>JAOSBK010072634.1:0-14560 GCA_027568895.1 Erythroxylum shatona
AGGAATACCTCATAATATATTATTAACAAGTCATAATGTTAATACATGAATCACATATATGTCCATTGGCCTAGGGCGCACTACTAACAAACAAAAGAAAAGAAACAACAATTATGCATATAATGTTATGTATAAAATATAGTGAATAGATAAATTTATAGTAATTGTGTAAAGAGCATAAGTAGGAATTAATAAGTTCTTCTTTTAATTATGAATTTCATAATAGGTAGGATACATTATTATATAATACTTTTGTATAAAAAAAGAGATGCTTTTTTAATTTAATAATAGATAATTTAAATAGTTAGAGGGGAAAATGAAAGAAAGGATTAAAAATATATATCACTACATTTGATAAGGCTCATAAAAATACGTGAATGATATTAGAGGGAAAATATTAATGTCATGTCATGATGACACCCAAATTTGGAATGTTGCTATGGCAGTGTGGACGGAAGATGTAAATTGCCATTTAAGAATAATCCTAACACTTACTTAGGAAAGCTCAAGAGTTCCATTCATAAACATGGAACTTCCTTTTTATGAGTTTACATGTTCTACTTATCTTTCCACTAAATACAGAACTCCATTTTTTTCACGTAAGTTGTTCCTTATTGATAATGCAATGTTTAGTTTAAAGCTACAACATTTAATGAATGGTGTTCTAAGTATAGTTCAAACAATGTAGTAAATATATATGAAAATTTTAAAGTGTTCTCCTTGCTTATCAATTTAGAAAATTTAAAAATATTTTGAACTAATTATGTACTTTTTAATTAATATATACATTGCATTCATTTATTACATAGTTTCATTTAATTAAATTCACCACCGTCATTTATTTTAATGTGTAACCATACGTGCCGTCATCTAATTTTGTCATAAATATTAGTTATTTTTGGTATTGGTTACAATATTTAAAAATTAATTTGAAACATTTTATGAAATAATAGGCTCATATTAAGCTAATGTAAGATCCTTTCGTGATACAAATCATCTAAGGCTCTACAACTATAATATGTGATCATCATAACAACATTCATCAGTAACTCACAATGATACAAGCTTCTAAACACTTCCCTCCTTCTATAGTGGACATATAAATGATCTACCATAACAATTTCCTATATATGCAAATTAACATTCACAATCCTTATTAACTCTATACCTTTAGTAAATAATGTCCTCTATAATCAATAAACATAACCATACTCCAATAATCACTCTAAATATCCCATCAATAAGAGTTCTTTGACTATCTCTAATTGTGTTTTAACACAAGTGTACAATATATCTGTAGTTAGCATTGGTGAGTATAGGTTGATTCCATGAAGATTATGATTATTAGTACTAACCATCTTTCTATTATCTAATCTCAATAAACGAGTGATGGAATAAATGAAAATAAAAAAATAAGATAATAAATAAGAGTAGACTATTCAAGGAAATAAATAAGAATAATAATCAATAGATATGTAAGAATTAAATGTAGAATCCTCCTAAGATTTTACTATGCTTAAGTTTATCTTGATTTAATGAATAATTCTAGTTTATTAGAGTTGTAAGAATTCCTAAATTACAATTATATTCTCTTTTGAGATATATAACTCCTAGCCTTAGATTAGTCAATTAAAATCCCTTTCATATCAAGACCACCTAAGAATGCATTAATTTTCTTTGTGGACTATCTTGATAGGTTTTATCTTAAACTAGGAAGATCTTATGGCTTTCTTTTAAATATCTGATGCTTAACCCTCTTTTTTAATTTTATGATCAAACCACATAACTCATATCTCGAATCTTAATGCATGAATCAAATAATTGGATCTTCCACTTTTGATCTTTCAATTCATTCAATTATAAGAATATGGACAAATCATAAGAAAACTAAATATTCATTAAACCAAAGATCAAATCAAAATATAAATCCTAGGGTTTGTCATGTCTAAATCTATATCCCAATTTAGTTTATCATAAAGCAAAGAAAACCAAAAATAACAATAAATAAACATGATATAAGAATGAGCTCATAGTTTTTGAATCTTGATCCTTCTTAATTGATCTTAATAGAATCTTACTTTTCAACAAGATTGCCTCTCTTTGATGCGCTCTTAAGTCTCCTTATCCTTAGAACTAATGTCTAGTTCTCCTAGACATCTCTCTCCTTTTCTCTTCTCTTTTTCCACCTTTTATTTCATAAACCTAAGATTTTATGACAAAAGCAAGCAAGTATTGTTCCTTGTTAGTCCTGTGTTGCTTTACATCTCTTTTAGCTTTTTTTTCCCATAAAGTTTCTGTCAACATAGGCCTAACATGTTTCCATATTATTCCAACATGATCATATATTTATCCTATATTTATTAGCAAAAAGTGTATTTTAGAACAACCCCCAACATAACCCCATATAGGTCCCTTATTGGTAAGAATATGAGGCCTGATCGAGATAATAAGGCTCGAAGTCCGATTAGGATCAAGCTGGCCCATTTTTAAAATTTTTTGAAAAATGTATAATTTATTTAAAAATTGAGATTTAATGAATAATGATATAAAAATTTAATTGGTTAATGAAAAATGATTTCTAATGCATGAATACATTAAACTTAAATAATGAAATGAATAAGATGAATCAAATGATTTAATATATGTTTACATTAATTTTTAAATAGTATGTAAAACTAAAAATATAATTCTGTTTAAATAAATATTGTAAGTAAAACCACTAAAAATTGATACTATTTATGATAAATTCATTTAATTAATAATACAAATTACAATTGAATGATGAAAAATGAGATTTTTAATTAGTGAATACATAAAACGTACAAAAATGATAAAATAGATGAGATGAAACTAAATTTATTTATAAAGAAAATGAACAAAAGAGATTATATATAATATGAGAAATTCATTTAATTAATGATACAAATTATAATTTAATAATAAAACGAGATTTTTAATGAATGAATTTATAAAGGACATACAAAATCTTACAAAATGAATAAGATGATGAAACTAAAATCATTTATAAAGGAAATGAACATTTATTATATATAGAAGATGAGAAATTCATTTAGGTGATGATACAAATTATAGTTAATTAATGAAAATTGAGAGACTTTTAAATTTTAATGAATGAATACATAAACGTACATAAAATGATATAAATGAAACTAAATTCATTCATAAAGGAAATGAAGAAAAAATATTATATATTATGAAAATTTTCATTGAATTGATGATAAAAATTGCAATTGATTAATGAAAAAAGAGATTTCTAAATTTTAATGAATGAATACATAAAAAGTATATAAAATGACAAAATGAATAAGATGAATTATTATTCTTTTACATATCGATTATTTTTTTGAAAGTTAAAAAATTCATTAATAAGCCATAAAAGGAATCAAGCAAAGGGGATTTAGAGAGGTCCAATTATCAAACCAAAACTAAGTGTCTTCACCATTCCCTACTTGAATTTTAATGAAAGGATACATAACTTGTATTTTTCATAGAATTTGAATGAGAGGTTAATAGTGCTCTTTATTTTTTGTAATTTGCAATAAGGTGGAATCCTTTAGATAAACCTCATTCATCCATTTGCTCTAAAGAGATGCCTTATCACTGAAAAGCCTCTAAATTATTTTAGTCATTTGGATTATTTGAAACATTTAGATTGAATAAATGTTAATCCACCTTCCTGGCTTTTCTAACATATTTTCTCCCATTTGATCTTAGCTCCTTTAAAGTGGTCACTTTTTGGCGGAGTTGAGGGAATTTCTGATGCATTTATCAATTTCCTTTTGGTAGAAGTAAATTTAAACTCTAATGGGTGTGCAGATTATTCGATACTAAAATTATAAGCTAAACTCTTCTAGAATGTAAAAATGCTTTATTCTGCCAAACATTGATCATTTTCTTATACTTTTTTAATATCAGTATGCAATCTTGATATTTCAACTTTTCAAAAGATATAGGATCCCCTATATGCTTGAAGGGTAGGCTATGGACATTCAGATTAAATATCTATTAAATACTACTAGTATTGGTAATATCTAAGGAGAAATAAATTTTGTTTTAAAAGAGTTATTATTTAAACTAGGTAACTTGCAAAAAGAATGGAGAGATTGATGCATAATGGAGATAGAAGTATCGTCTGTTCCATGTAACAATAAGAGATCATTAGCAAAGTATAAGTGGGTTAGGGAAATCTCCTTACATTTATGATGAAAGTTGAAATCAACACTGCTTGAAGTATTGAAGCATATAAATCTATTGAGAATTTCCATAAGGATGGAAAAAAGATAAGAAGAGGACGGATTTCCTTACCTTATTCCATTAGAACCTCTAAATTGCTTAGTCGGAAAACCATTGATGAGGATGATAAAAGAAAGGGTTGAGATACAAAAATAAATCAAATTGATAACCTGGGAAAGATAAGTAATTAAAGGCTAATTAAGATGAAACTCCATTAAAGAATATTAAAAGCTTTAGAGAAATCAATTTTAATTGCATAACTTTTAATGGATTTCCAAATATCATAGTCTGTCAACAATTCCTACACCAAAAGGATGTTATCTAAAATTCTTTTGCCAGGAATAAAAACTCATTAGGTAACATATGTAATATGGTTCAAGGTCTCTTTTAATCTATTATCTAGGAGCTTGGATATCACCATATAGATAGTATTACAACATGAAAGTGGTTAAAATTCATTAAAGGAATTGGTATTAAGCAGTGTACAAATGAATCATATACAAGTAGCATTGATTTCCCTCAATATTCTTCCAGATTTCAGGAATTCCAAGACATTTTCCATAAGCAGATTACTAGTGATATGCCAAATGCTTTGGAAAAATTGACCTTAAACCTATATCGACCGGGAGTATTCTTTAGATTGAGATTGAATAGACTTAATTTGAAATATTAGGGTTAAGCTGGCTGCTGGAGTTTCAACAATATTTCTTCTTATGGTAGAGTGTATGTAAAACCCCGAACCTTCCCTTTCACTGAATTGAAATTTTTATGTTCGATGAATAGTATTTTTGGATGAATAGTGATTTTTGGGGACAAACCACGAAAATTTGAAAATTATCTTGAATAAGTATAATAGTCCAATGATAATTAAGTTCGATAGGATGGATTTTAGGAGTTCTAAAAGTTTAGGATTAAAACACCCTTTTTGGAAACTAATGGGTATTAATGATTTAAACCCATTCGAATATTTTTTAAGCTTCCAATCAATAAGTATTGACCCTAATTTGAGTATTTCATGATCAAATTGATGATAAGTCAGTTGTGATATATTTTTTGGATTTAATTCGACTAGTTGGTGAATTAATTGCATTAAAGGACAATTTGGTTTTTTACCATTCATTAAAGGGCAATTTGGTCATTTTATATGGTGTTAGTGGAAGGATGAGTCATTAGAAGAGAACCAATAGCAAGGTGACATGTGGAATTCATTAAATGTGTTGGACCCCGTTTCCAGAGCCCAACATCGGATATGAGATCATGAAGCTTGAGCTTGGAGGAAGGCATAGAATTTGGAAATTTAAAAGAAAATCCTTTGGAAGCAGGCTTTGCCGTGGCAAACATAAGCGAGAAAACTTCGCTAACCCTTCGGTTAATTTTGCAGTGGTGAAAACCCCGATATAGAAACTAGAAACCCATAAACAACCTACCCTAATAAATGCAAACATAAATCCTTTCAACCACCCTCATCTATTTAACTTAAAGACCAAAAACACAATAATCATACACATAAACACAACTACTTCCCAAAACCTTAATTGCATTTCTAAAATAAAATACATTGCAAAAAAAAGAAAACCATAGACATCCCAAATATATTTGATTTATAACAAAAGATAGAAGTTTTATAAAGCTTTAATGGCATTTCAAGCCATAATACATTAGTTGAGTTTGAGAACCAAAAATACAACATACATTTGAACTAGAAAAACTTGAAAGGCGGCTAAAGCCTTGAATTCCCGAAATCTAACTTTAAAATACCAAAGTATGCCAATTTGGAGTGATGCCGTAACTCTTGACCTACTCGATCTCTTGCTCATCACCTGAATAGGGGGAGGAGAATGGGGGTGAGCTTAAAGCTCGTGGGTAACAGATTTATAATCGAGAAATAATCAAAAACTATTTTCAAAACTCATTGCCATTATACATTTTGGAAATCATAGTAATTTCGTATGAAATATCACCAAACACTTATTTCTCACAATTATCAATTTATCAAACAATTCATGAGCAATTATAAATCATCTATGCATCAAACTTATTAACACTTCATAAGCACATAAACACATTATAATGGTTTGGGTAGATCCATGAACATGATGAACTACACATTTCCATATAATGGTCCTGTGAACTTGTAAAACTTGACGTACTATCGCAATCCCACATAGTGGTCTTGCGTAGACCTAAATATGAGGGAGTCCATGAAGGAGCCCCGTGCCACTAGCGGGCAAGGGGGAGAAGCCTTTTCTTAGTCAACGTGCATGTGACATTCTTGAATGAATTACACCAAACCCACATAACATGTAATTCATGAATTGAAAACAGTTTGCCCATATCTCACATTTTGGGAACTTGTTTTTCATATACATGAGATATTTCGAAAACCATTTCTGAAAGCCTGATTTAATAAACATGCATCTTTTCAAAAAAAGCATTTTCCAAGTCTTTTCATAAATCATCATCACAATTCATGTAGCAAACATATAACAATTTCACAATCCATTTAATAAGCAAATAAATGCAACATCTATGATGCAATTGAAACCATTAAGCTTCCTTTATTCAATGAAAACAATGAGTGGCTTATTTACTCTATTATAAACATGTACCCACCTTGAATTCCTTGCTTATAAACTTTCTTAGGGACGTCTTTTCTCTTACTCCTCTTGCCTGCCTTTGCTCACTTGATTTCATTAAACAATAACCAAAATTCCATTCAATTTGGTTTAGAAATCGGAAAGTCATACCTCAACAATTTGGACTGTTTCTTATGCTGAAACAAAAAAAAAGTCTATGCTCACTTTTCACCTTGAAATTGAAATTCTTAAAGGCTGAATTTAGACTCAATTCCTTGACACAATTTGTAGCCCTATGTCTCTAGTTTACACCAAATCAAACAGCAATCCATTTGGACATCTACTTAGCCCAAACTATCAAAGTATGTTCGTGGAGGAAAATTGAGTTCGTCATGGCGAACTTGTCTAGAAACCTACTCTGAAGACATGGTTTTCTACTTTTTCCAGTTTTTAACTTCCCACCTTTTACATATAACCCATATTAAACCTAACTTCTACTTGATTTTCAACTTCATTTTAACCCAATATCATTCACAAACCCATTCATGATCTATCTTTGATCATTAACCAAAAAATGTAAAACATTAACTCGTACCATTCATCAATAACTTCCTACCCACTTTCAACCTTGTTTTTCACTTCCAACTATCACTAAATATGCTTCATCTAACAATCAAAAGGTTAATGCTTATACTTACTTGTTTTAGCATTAAATTCTTCAAACTCTTCAATATCTCTCAAAAACCCTAGCTTTTCTCTTATTTTCCTCTCTTCCACGATTTCTTCTTCAATTTAAAATAAGACAACAACTTCTTCTTCTTTTTATACCCTTAATGATTGTAAGATGACCCTTTTGCCCTTCCATTTATGCCTTATGATCCTCATCCTTAAGTGACTTGCCAATTTTTCCCTATAGGTTATACACTCTTAACACTTTAATTTAACCAACCTAAGCAATAAAATCCTACTAACATTGACATGTTAATTACTCCAAAATGTTTAATCTATCAAGACCTCCAAAATTTATTCAAATCATGCTTAATAAAATTAATAAAACAATTTGGGGCCCAACATTTCTCCCCCTCTTAAAAGAATTTTATCCTCGAAATTATTACCTGAGTCATCGAATAGGTGTGGATACTTCTCCTTCATGGCTTGCAATGACTCCCACATGGCCTTTTCTGCAGAATGATTTCTCCACAAGACTTTGACTAACTGAACTATCTTGTTCCTGAGGATCTTCTCCTTGGTGTCCAAAATCTCCATTGGAGTCTCCTCGTAACTCAGATCATCTCTCAACTAAACCTCAGTGGTCTGAATGATGTGAGAAGGATCAGATCTATACCTCCTCAATATGGAAACATGAAAAACATCATGTATCTGGGACAATTCTGGGGACAATGCCAACTTATAGGCTAGCAGTCCAATCCTCTCAAAAATTTCATAAGGATTAACATATCTTGGGCTCAACTTGCCTTTCTTGCCAAACCTCACGACTCCTTTCCAAAGATATGTCTTAAGTAAGTCTTTCTCACCGACTTCATATTCCATTTCCTTTCGGTGTGCATCAATGTAGCTCTTCATTCTATCCTGAGTTGCCTTAAGCCGTTACTTAACTAAGTTGACCTTGTCCACTGTCATCTGAAGTAACTCTGGCCCTTTTAGTTTCCTTTCTCCTTCCTCATCTTAGGATATCAAATTTCTACATCTTCTTTCAGGCAGTGCTTCATAAGGAGTCATTTGAATGCTCGAATGATACAAATTTTTGTAAGCAAATTCGACCAATGGCAAATGCTCATCCCAAGCTCCTTTGAAATTCATCACACATGCCTTGAGCATTCCTTCAAGGGTCCGAATGGTCCTGTTAGATTGACCATCTGTCTGGGGGTGAAAAGTAGTACTAAAATTTAACTTGGTTTGTAGAGCCTCTTATAAGCTTCCCCAGAATCTCAAAGTAAACCGAGGATCCCTGTCAGAAACTATAGAATCTGGAATCCCATGTAATCTTACTATCTCATCAATGTACTTCTTTTCTAGCATATGCAAAGAATCAGGCTATTTAACTTCCAAAAAATTGTTTGCCTTAGTCAAACGATCAACAATAACCCATATGACATCATACTTCCTACTAGTCTTGGGTAAACCCATCAGAAAGTCCATAGTCACCCTTTGCCACTTCAACTCAGGAATGGATAATGGCCTTAACTTGCCTGAAGGTGCCTAGTATTCACCTTTGACTTACTAACACACTAGATACTTACTTGCATACTCTGCTACATTCTTCTTCATGCCTTTCCACCAAAAATGTTCTTTCAAATCTCTGTATGTCCTGATGCTACCTATGTGCAGAGCCTAAGGCGCATTATGTGCCTTTTGAAGTATCTTATCCATTACCTCCTTGACATTCGGGATACAAAGTGTGTTTCCTATCGTCAGAAGTCCATCATCTCTCACTACCACTTCAGACTTTTTGTCATTTTGAATTTCTTCTCGAAGCTTGCTCAATTCTGTATCTTGTGCTTGTAACTCCTTAACCTTCTCCCTAAGTATTAGTCTCACTCTGAAATTGGCAATGATACAATCTGGTTCCTCCTATTTCAAACTTATCCTAAGCTTAGCCATCTCTTCTAATAAAGGTAGATAAACTGTCTAAACATGGGCTATTGATGATTTCCTACTTAAGGCATCCACCATTACATTTGCCTTTCCTGGATGGTACTCAATCAATAAATCATAATCCTTGAGCAACTTAATCCACCTTCTCTGTCTCAAATTCAACTCTTTCTGGCTCAGTAAGTACTTAAGACTTTTATGGTCAGTAAAGATCCTCGTCTGAACCCCATACATATAATGCCTCCAAATTTTCAAGGCAAAAGTTACTGCTGTTAATTCTAGATCATGAGTTGGGTAATTCAACTCATAAGGCTTTAGTTTCCATAAAGCATAAGCTATCACCCTGTCTCCCTACATCAACACACAACCTAAACCCTTTATTGAAGCATCACTGTAAACTGTATAACCCTTATCTCCTGTAGACAAAGTCATAATTGGAGCACTTGTCAACTTGTGTTTAAGTTCCTCAAAGCTTTTCTGACATTCATCACTCTAGATAAACTTTTGATTCTTCCTTAATAACCGGGTCAGTGGAGTAGCTATTAAGGAGAATCCTTCCACAAACCTTTTATAATAACCTGCCAGACCCAGAAAACTCCTCATCTCTATCACTGTCTTGGGTGCATACCACTTTACCACTGCCTTAACCTTCCTCAGATCAACATGTACCCCATCTTTTGAAATCACATGCCCAAGGAATATCACCTCGTGGAGCCAAAACTCACACTTGTCGAACTTAGCATAAAGCTCCTTCTCCCTCAGTGTCTGCAACATTCTAAGATGTTCCTCGTGCTTCCCTTCACTCTTGGAATACACCAGAATGTCATTGATAAACATTATGACAAACTGATCTAGATACTCCTTGAAGACCCTATTTATAAGATCTATGAAAGCAGCTAGAGTATTGTCAAAGTGTTTTACAAAGCTTTAATAGCATTTCAAGCCATAATACATTAGTTGAGTTTGAGAACCAAAAATATAAAATACATTTGAACTAGCAAAACTTGAAATGAGGCTAAAGACTTGAATTCCCAAAATCTAACTTAAAAATACAAAAGTATGCCAAGTCGGAGTGATGCTGTAACTCTTGACCTACTCGATCTCTTGCTCATCACCTGAATAGGGGGAGGAGAATGGGGGTGAGCTTAAGGCTCGTAGGTAAGAGATTTATAATCAAGAAACAAGCAAAAACTATTTTCAAAACTCATTGCCATTATACATTTTGGAAACCATAGTAATTTCGTATGAAAAATCACCAAACACTTATTTCTCAAAATTATTAATTTATTAAACAATTCATGAGCAATTATAAATCATCTATGCATCAAACTTGTTAACACTTCATAAGAACATAAGCACATCAAAATGGTTTAGGTAGATCTATGAACATGATTAACTACACATTTCCACATAATGGTCCTGTGTAGTCGTAAAGCTTGATGTACTATCGTAATCCCACATAGTGGTCTTGCGTAGATGTAAACATGAGAGAATCCATAAAGGAGATTCGTGCCACTAACGGGCAGGTAGGAGAAGCCTGTTCTTGGTCAACTCGCATGTGACATTCTTGAATGGATTACATCAAACCCACATAACATGAAATTCATGAATTGAAAATAGTTTGCCCATATCGCACATTTTGGGAACTTGTTTTTCATATACATGAGATATTTCGAAAACCATTTCCAAAAACCTGATTTCATAAACATGTATCTTAAAAAAACATTTTTGAAGTCTTTTCATAAATCATCATCACAATTCATGTAGCAAACATATAACAATTTCATAATCCATTTAATAAGCAAATAAATGCAACATCTATGATGCAATTGAAACCATTAGGCTTCCTTGATTCAAATAAAACAATAAGCGGCTTATTTACTCTATTATAAACATGTACCCACCTTGAATTCCTTTCTTATAAACTTGCTTAGGGATGTCTTTCCTCTTGCTCCTCTTGCTTCTATTTGCTCACTTGATTTCATTAAACAATAACCAAAATTCCATTCAATTTGGTTTACAAATCAGAAAGTCATACCTCAACAATTTGGACTATTTCTTATGCTGAAACAAAAAGAATATATGCTCAATTTTCACCCCAAAATTGAAATTATTAAAGACTGAATTTAAACTTAATTCCTTTACAAAATTTCTAGCCCTATGTCTCTAGTTTACACCAAATAAAAAATCAGTCCATTTGGACATTTACAAAAAACGTTATGCCCAAAAAACCAAAACATATTCCTGTAGAAAAATTGAGTTCGCCGCGGCGCACTTGTCCAGAAACCTACCTTGAATACATGTTTTCTATTTTTTATAGGTTTTAACTTCCCACCTTTTACATATAACCATATTAAGCCTTAACCATCACTTCTACTTCATTTCAACCCAATATCATTCACAAACCCATTCTTGATCTATCTTTGATCATTAACCCAAAAATGTAAAACATTAACTCATACCATTCATCAACAACTTCTTACCCACATTCAACCTTGTTTTTCACTTCCAACTATCATAAATATGCTTCATCTAATAATCAAGAAAGGTTAATGCTTATACTTACTTGTTTTAACTTCAAATTCTTCAAACTCTTCAAGATCTCCCAAAAACCCTAGCTATTCTCTTCTTTTCCTCTCTTCCACGATTTCTTCTTCAATTTAAAACAAGACAACAACTTCTTCTTCTTCTTTTTATACCCTTAATGATTGTGAGATGATCCTTTTGCCCTTCCATTTATGCCTTATAATCCTTAACCAGCTTAAGCAATAAAATCCTACTAACATTGACATGTTAATTACTCTGAAATATTTAATCTATTAAGACCTCCAAATTTTATTCAAATCATGTTTAGTAAAATAAATAAAACAATTTAGGGCCCAACAAAATGAGTATAGCAAAATCATCAAGTAAGACATTTACCTTCATTATTTAACATAACCGTGAGTGTTTGAGAGAGAGTAAACGTGAGAGACCAAAAATAAAAATGAAAACAAGAGAAGCAAGTGTGAAGGTGGAAAAAGGAGACAGGAAGAAGAGGGCTTCCATTGTTAATGGGTTTTGATGGACATTTGAAGAGATCTTGATAAAGTAAAGGTGTTCAACTAATACCCAAAAAATTGGGGGGAAAAGTGGTAAGTTTTCATAGCTTAAATTCCTAATTTTTATGGTTTTTTAGTATGGGATGGATGTGTTTAATATCAATGGTTCCTTGGTGTTCTTTTAGTGTTTCTTTGCATGTAATTGGTTGAATATGACATGAGAGTAACGTATAGTAGAATTCTGTCTTAGGTTTGTTTGAACTAGTCCCATTGGTTTGGCCAAAAATCGGCTTATAGACCTTCAAATTGGGTCATTCTAACTGGAAATGAAACCTAAGACATAATAATAAACATTTTTAAAAAGACTCTGGCCTAATTTCAGCTAAATCATATTGGAATTTATTATTGAAAATGACAATCTGATGTCACTCTTGTGTTGGAGTAGCTTGTGATGTTTGGTGCATGTTTCTTGATTTAGAACTTCAAATGGCCTGATTTTTGATGATATGGAAACTATAGACATAGGGGAACAAATTTCTATAAGACCTCACCTAATGTGAATGTCTAATATGTGAAAATTTAGGAACAAGTGGAGGTATGAATTCTAGATATGGGTCATAACTATGACTCATCATGTATGATAGTGATATGGTGAACTAGATTAGGTGAGATAGTTTTCTAAAGAAATTGGTAAGTTAAAATTGGTAAAATATGGTATTTGAGTGAGTTTCGAAGTTATACTTGGAAATAGATACCAATAGGTTAGCCTAGGGAAGTAAACAGAAATATGATTAGTGTATGTGTTACGTGATTAATTAGTTAAACCAAATTTATAATTTTAATTTCTAATTTTTGAATTTGGAACTAAATGCCTAAGCGAAATGTTTTTTGTGTAGGTAAAAGAGAGGCACCAAATGCGTAAGTGTTCTTGGTGATAATTTTACAAAACAGTGAGTGTTTTTAAAATTGATTTTATGAAAATGATTCCATTCTATCATGAAGTGAATATTGATTATGAGTTTTATGTGAATAACGCTAGTATAAGTTTATGTTTTATTAATCTATGAATTGAAGTTTTAAAGTTAATTCTTATATGATTTGAATTTACATTGAGATGATGCTATTGGTTGATAAAAAGAAAATGATTTCTAGCTTATGGTATACCAATAGGTTTTATACATGTTATACTAGTGTATAACGGTTAACCTAATACAGGTAAGTGATGTAGAATCAACCTCATAACTAATGGTTAATCGTTTGCAAGTAAGTGATGTATATCCAGCTTCATAACTGCTAATATATAATGGTTAACCTAGTACGGGTAAGCGATGTAAAACTACCTCTATAACTAGTGGTTAACCAGTTGCAGGGAAGTGACGCAGAACTAACTTCATAACTACCAATGTGTAGTAGTTATCCTATTGCAAAAAAGCGATGTAGAACCATCTTCGTAACTAGTGGTTAACCAGTCGTGGGCAAGCGATGCAGAACCAACTTCGTGACTTTATGCTTGAGGGTACCATATGGAAAATAAGTTAGTGATAGGCTATAATGTGTAAGAAATTCATGACATTTTTTATGCTACCACTATTTATTTGGAAAACAAATTGAGAAACTTAATTTTGGGAAGCATATATGTTTCATATTTATTAAATTATACAAGTTAAGACAAATTTGTTTTAGGGAGGTTTAAATTGTTAATTATGATTTGAATAGAAAATATAGCAGTTACTGAGCTCGTTTAGCTCACACTCTCTTTTCTGTTTTTGATGAAACCTCTCAGGTGCACGTTTAAGGGCTTTAGTAGTAAGGACTCCACCTCACGATTAGTCAACTTCATCACGTGCTACTGTGTGGGCATTTTTTGCCTCGTAAATGTTTTTGAGAACATTTGTATTTTCATGAATATGTGTGATTGAGCTAAGTTTACATTATAAATTGGCTGTATTTTCATAACTGTTTTTGCACTCGTTGATTCCTAATTGATGACTTTTGTGCTTAAATTGGTTCCTTATAACGAGCTCTTATAATTCGCAATTTGTCGGTAAATTGTCATAATTTGATATTAATTTCTTT
>JAOSBK010072644.1:0-14559 GCA_027568895.1 Erythroxylum shatona
TGGCTCTTGAACTCAAAGGTTGTAATTTGTTTTGAAATGTTAGTAAAGCTTTGTAAAACTCACATTTTGAATATTAACGAGAAATGATGTTGATCTTTTCGAGTGCATGTCGTCAAGTATGGGTCAACCACCGCGCTTTGATGTCCGATGTTGGGCTTCGAAAACGGGGTCCAACAAATACATTAAGTAGTTACACTTTACATGTATTCACACAAGTTCCCCCTTTAATAACATTTACAATTAACATAATGCTTATATCCATTAGATCACATTTGTTTCCATAAGAACACATTTATCCTCTAAACAAATCATATATTCCAACGTTAGATACTTCGATATCAAACAACACCTTCCTTAAGTTATTACCTCAATTAACAACTCAAAACTTATTCAACCTTTAATCAATTAATATAACATCGAACAAGGTTCATTTATAACATTAATTAAGTTCAAATACACCATTATAAAGTGTCTTAACTTTATGTGGTTCAACAATTGCACAAAACAAAAATTTTCATGTCAAAACCTTGCCCACAATCGTGGGGTACCTTCACACGATCGTGACAGAAGCTAATGCATCTCCCCATCGTAGGATGAGTGCCATGATCGTGGACTACCCAATTTCCTACGATTTTCCAAGTTTAAACTTCTTAATTCCAAATCCTAAACACCTTCATCAAAGTACATTCATTTCACCTTAATTCTACCTTACTTGTGCTTCAATATCTCGTCCAATTCATGTCTAAATCCAATTAAAAAATATTCATTAGGCAACTCACAAATCATAGTATTTTATGCATCAAAACTAAAACAAAATTTACTATAAAAAGCTCACTTTTCCGGCACTCATTTATCATCATCATAGCACGTGTCCTGTGCCAATTCAACTATCACAGAACTTATATTAATACATGCTATCAAGTTTATAATTCCCTTACCTATTTAACTTCAAATTCTAACCAAAGAACAAACCAACTAGCCTTCCATGCAACAAACACAACTCCAAAATTCAAGTGAAACTAGGATGATCTTAACACCAAGAAGACAATAACACAAAAGATGACAAGGTATAACTTCTTTGATGCAACATCTTGATGTGGTAATCAAGCACAACATAAGCCAAATACACAAGAATGAAAGAGCATGGTGTTTCAATGGTGAATGAACAAGAAGAAGAAGAACGACTAGCAGAAACACTTCTGCCTTAGCTGGATTCATTTGATGCTAGGTGTCACTCTCACAACATGGCATATGTCTCCATTGCATGCATCACATTTGTCCACTCCTCAAGCTGCCAAATGTCACAATCTTGCCAGGCCACTTGTCATTTAATCAATGTTGCCAAATGTCATTCAATTATACTACCATTTGTCCCTTATTTACTTATGTCAAATGTCACTAAAAGTATAGGCTTAGTCACCCTAATTTTCATGTACCAACTTGTCTTGCCACTTAACAATTTTTCTAATCTAAATGCACATTTTAATACATCAATTTTCTAATGGTAACAATTAATTCCAAGTTACTAATCATGATTTGATGGAGCATAGATTCAAGACATATGCAATTTTCAATCATATTACATATACCTTAAGAGACATGTAATATTTCTATTAGGGTGTAATTTGGGGCCTTACACTGATGATTAGTATATAGATCCTTCAAGTAGGAAACTAAAAATGAAGCAACCAAAGCAAATCATGGTTGAAGAGGAAGAGAAAGGAAAATAATCAAACAAAAGGAACCAACCTCGAAAATAATCTTAAAATAAGAAGTGGTAGAGAAAAGGGTTGGAAAACTCTAAAACATCATACAAAAAAAGGATTCAAAAAAGTAGAATATCTAAGATAATGTTGTCAACACGTGTGTAAGGCATTTTAAAATAAGTTAAAGATGGTCCATACACTTAGCAATCAAGCAAATTAAAAGCGTATCTTATAAGGTCTTATTAATTATTTGGAAATGCATTCTTTTAATCTTCAAGAAAGGACCCAAATCGTTGGACCTCCTACTTTTATCTTACAAATGCCAGGGAACTACCATTGTTTGGACCTACAAGTTCCGAGGTTAGTTACTTTGATTTTATCTAATGTAGCTTATTTAGGTTATAATAACCAAATTTCATTCTTTTTTTAATATATTAAGGGATTTTAGAACACGTTTCTTTTAATTGGATTAAAGTATTTGTCTTAAATTTAGAATGTGGGATTATCAGTTTTAGGAAATTTCTAAATATATAATACAATTTTATTATTAATTAACTGTTTATATTTTTTATAGCTTGTGTCTAATAGTGAAGGGAATCGGTAGAAAAATGTTCATTAAAATGTGCCAGATATCTTAGATATGAAATATACAGATCATTTCATTATTAATGACTTAACAAACATAAAATAATATTTTATTTTTACTTACTTTTATAATTTTTACTTCTTGTCTATTATATATCAAATAAACCTTTCTTTTGACTAGTTCGATGTTTGGTCCCATTAATACATTGTGGAAGACTCTTTATGGGCCACAGGTGGCAGATTACGTGGCTATCACTTGTTTGTTAGTAGGTTGTATGGCTATCACTTTTGAGTTAGGATTAAAAAGTAAAAAATATGAAAGTATTTTTATTATTTAGTAGTAGATGACGGACAAAATTGTAATAGATAGGGAAAAATAAATACATCACTTCATAAAAAAAGTTAGACCATTGGTAAATAAAAAATTTGTTCAACACAAGTTTATGATGATTTCTTTTGTATGTTGTCATTTTGTATTACCTATACCAAGTAGGTATACAACTATGCTATTAACAATCATTTTTTATTTGTATACTTGTTTTTTTTTTTGGATTACCTATACCAATTACATATACAATTGTGTTATTAACAAGTATTTTTTATTTGTATACTTGTTTTTTTTTTGTTTGGAATATTGTGATTTGAGTAAGATGCATTATTAATTTTTTATCACAATTAAGAATTGCAATTGTATGTCAAATATGGAAAGATGTTTGTATTAGTTGCAATGATTTTCATATGATAAACTTTTTGCTGTAAAAAATGTTAAGAGTTTGCAGTGGTAATGATACTATGAGGAATAAAAATAAAAGCTTTAGAGGTTCTTGTTGTAAAATATTTGTAAAATGTAAAATAAATTGTGATTAACATGATTCTAATTTAGTTGGAACTTGTTTATAATGTAAGTTAATGTAATGAGAAGAGAGAAACATTTCGAAAAAAAGAATAAGGAAGAAGAAGTAGTGTCCTAGTTATAACACTAAAATTTCACATTATGGTGCTCATCCATTTGGTGTGTAGTATGTTCGTGTGCTTATGATTGATTAACATATGTTAATATCTGTTGTATTATCAAGTGATACATTTTTTCATAATATAGTAGTATTTTTTAATAATATAATACAATGATGCAGTGGAGATGAATAATAAAATAGAGAATGAGAAAGATTTTTTTGGAGTTAATGACTCTACATAATTACGTAAAGGACATTGAGATAGAGGTGGTACTTAAGGTGAAAATGAAGTTCATAAGTTCATGATGCTTTTTGATTTATACCAAAATGAATGCAAGATTCTGTGAGTTTGTGATTTCTATAAGAGAATGAAAGAAAAACGAGAATGAAGACTAATGAAGACTTTAAGGCTAGAAGATTTATGAATCATAAAGTTCGATTGCATAAATCATGAGGGCTAAATAGAATGAAACCTATAGGTAGTGAAAGAATTGGGTGCAATTGGTTAGATATACTGTCAATTGGAAGAAGGAATTTAAAGTATAGTTAAATTTAAAGATGTGCATAATCTTGAACTAATTTCAAAAAATGTAAGGTTTATAAGATGACATCGGGTTGTTGATAGTCAAGTTAGAGTAAATTAAAAATAAACTATCATTAATTTATGGTATTCATATATTAAAGCTAGGATGCATTTGTATTTAAAGAGATAAGTTATGATATTTTTTGTAGGAATTTCATTACATGGTAATGAAAGCGATAAATAAGATATTTTCTTAATCACTTTAAAATTCAAGAAACTCTTAACAAAGAAATTCTCCAAAGAAAGAATCTCAAGGAAGGTAAAGATGATTTAACACATGAATCCCTTAACATTATTTACTTTGAATGTAGAAATACCTGGCCGTATAAAGTCATATTGTCCTATATTCAAAGATAATGAGAAGTATGAAAGAAACTATAAAAAGGAGAAGAAAGATAATAAGAAAGCATCTAATGCCTCAACTTGGGATGGCATAAATAAATCTGAAAATGAGCATTCAGAAGAAGAGATAACTCATATGTACTTTAACTATTATGGATGATGATGAGGTAATATTCATCTCTAATTTGTGCGATAATGATAGTGATTTGACATATGATGGATTAGTTGAAAGTTTAGAAATCATGAGTAAGAAAAGAAAGAAATTATCTTCCAAAATCAAGAAAGTTAAAAAAAAAGTTAGATGCATGCATAAATGAGAATGAAAAGATAAAATTGAATTGCAAAGCAATAAAGAACCAAAAATGTGATCAATGATAACAATCATGAATTGGATACATTAAGGCATGAAAATGAGACATTGAAAAAGGAGATTCGTGCCCTTAAGGATTCATTATCCAAATTCACTAAAGGGAGTAAAAAACTAGAAACTATGTTAGAAGCTCAAAAGAATTCAATAATAGGCATGAAATAAGACGCAACGATGGAAGTGAAGCCAATTTTAAAACCATGTTTATAAAGGGAAAATATTCAATAACACAATTTAGTGAGATATTTTATTAATCTTAATCAAATTCATTTTGATTTTTTAGCTTGATGCATGACACTTTAAATTTTGCATTTTTAGACAAATGGTTTCTTTTTGACAATTTCAAAAATGGGGAGAAAAGAGTAGTGATATTAAATTCATTGGAAACAATGAAATTTATTGTTTTTCATTTTTGTATTCCTTGTAATTTATACAGTATAATTGAGTAAATTTATATTATCTACATGTATGGATATTTCTTTAAAGTTGAAAATCTCTTTTGTTCTTGATATTTAATTATTTTTTATGCATGAATTAAGGGTAAATTAATCATTATCTTGATATGAATAGTTGTTTATGCACTTAATTTTATTATTGTTCTCTAGCATCACAAATATTTATCATAAAAAAGAGAGAAATTGTTAAACCAAGGGGGATTCCAATCAATGCTTTGCTAATAAAAAAAATATAATTACTATTAATGAGTTTACTATTTTGATGAAAAGCAAAAAGAACACCATGAAGTCATAAACTTCAAAAGATAATTTATGCAGTTGATAAAGAGATGTTAAAATTTGCAATAGTTGAATTAAAGATCAAATTAAGAATAAAAGAAGATCATGACTCATCAAGGTTATTGTATATTTTGTATTGTTAATTATGATCTCACTTTGCTAATCTAATAATCTTAAAGGTTCACTATATATAAACATCTCATATCACTTCATTGCATAAGTCTTTCATTTATTAAGAGGCATTGGAGCCTTTGTTTTTTTATAAAAAAGCTTCTTGATCTTTTAAGCACTCTTTATGAAATACTTTGTGAAGGTTTTAAATCGTCATTTCATTAAACAAATCGAATTTGAACATTTGAAGTTGTTAAAATCATATCTTGCAAGGAATGGTCAGCTTATATAGGTTAGTGATTGACTAATACACATTAAAGTTGTTAAATTTGCTTTATTGGTAGTTTGTCTTCGATGCATTAGTTGACCAATATGCCTACTAGTTAACAAGTGTCTCAACAACTAGTGAATTTATGCAGTTAATGTATATTGGTTGACTAATATGCTAAACTAGTTGACCATTACTCTATAACTAGCAGTTATAGTGATAGTTTTTAGCTCCAACAACTAGTATGGGTCTCAAAGGCGTAGAAGTACATGTTAGCCCATTGGTTTTATGATCAAAAAGTATTTTGGTGTCTTTTGCATATATTTTTAAGTATTTTTTAATCATTTAAGAATCAATGTCTCTTATTTGTCTGAGTGAGCCTCTTTGGAGTTATCATGTAGCACCCCACTCTCATAATGCATATCTTCAAACATACCAGTGGTATTCGAGAACATACTCTACGAGGGTGGGATGCTAAAACAATCATTCAATCATAACTATTAAAAACATTTCATGCATCAATGCATATTTCGGAAAACCACTAATTTTTATAAACACCATACTCACAATTATTCTTATACTCATTGATCAATCTCATTTACAAACATTTCCAATTTGGAAAGTCATTACAAAACAAAATTATTCAGATCGACGTGATACAATAATTGCAGAATACATTCTTTAACATAAAATAATGAAAAATCTATGTAGACGCAAATTAATCCCAACCTTTATCTCTTACTCGAATGTAGTGGCTAGACTCTAATTTGTCTAACTGGAGATCTTCTCTAAGGCTGAAAAATGTAAATTTTAGGTTGAGTTTTGTGAACTCAGTGAGTCGACTATCCTCGATGACTTTCTTAATCACATAACACATCAATTCATCACTTCAATATGTTGAGTCACGTACATTTCATGTCATCATATGATACACATCATTTCACCAATAATCATATAGCTTTACATAACACTTTGATCACTTATTCCACATTTCACATTCAGAGCAGTCAAACAATTCATTTTGATCATTTAAAACATACATATCAATTATATATGCAATGCATATGGGACTCACTTCCAATTGTTATTATTGTAACTGAGTGCCTTTTTACTGGCCCATATCCCTTGTGGATACGGGGCTTGTTTAAGATATTGTCCTACATTCCTTGTAGATACTGGGCATATTAATAACTGAGTCTGTGGCTCTTATGTATATTCCGAGCTTCAAGTTCTTTCACTCCAGTCACAACTGCCTTTATGTTATCATGTATTCATGTAATGAAATTCACAATATTCATATATATTTAATCAATCGCTTGCATTCAATTTCACATTCACATTTTTCATTGGATCGAAGTCCAGTATTCAACAAAAATGTTGAGAATCACATATTTCATTCACATTCACATTCAAGGAGCAATTCCAATGATTTTTACGTGCATTAAATGCCTCAGACATTTATCGGATCGATGTCCGGTATTTAACAAAAATGTTGAGAATCAATTATTTCATTCACATTCACATTCAAGGAGCACTTCTAATGATTTTTACATGCATTAAACGCCTCAAACATTTATTGTACAGAATCAACACATTCACATCAATCATATCAGTAGTAATTCAATACAAAAATTTAAAATAAAACAAACAATGAAATTAAGATCATCTAGGTCAACTCATAGTACACTCCAAATTAACATTAGCTTCCACAATCCAAAAATATCTAGATGTGGACGTTCTATCTTATATATCAGCATCATACAATACAATATTGCACACACATTATTAATTGTACAATCACTTAAACATTCAATCATACACATATGTAAATGTGTTATGTATAATGCATGCTCAATTTGACTATTTCGAGTATGTTCCCTTAATCACGTCTCTTGATCATTCAAACCTTATCATTTATATGTGTCATCATAATTCAATTACTCGTCATTTCTTTCTAGCATTATGTTCTCTTATAATATCCAATTCTTATTCACCTTTACTTAATGCATATTACTCAACTCTTTTTGAATCACAAATACTATCATATGAATATCTTCATTCCCATTATACTCATGCCTATGGTACTTTGATATCAACAATTCATTCATTAAGTTATAACCTCAATTATCAATTCATACATATCACACATTTAGTCACTTCATCCAAGTATCATTCCAGCTTTTCTCAAAATAGAGTTTTGAGTCAATTTTGCATGGAAATTTTGACAAATAAAATTAGGTATTTAGGGAATACATTCTTCTAAAGTTGTTCCTTTATGTGTTAAGTTTCTAATGACACCAATTTCTTGTAGTATGGTTCAATATTCTGCAAGTTATACATAAAATACTTAAGACTAGTCTCACATCGTGACAATACACTGCACTCTTAAAAACATAATTACAATTCAACTCCCGAATGAAAGTTGTAGCCATTTGTCTCTAGTTTAATCTTAATTAAAAATCATCCCATTTGGATATCTACAAATCAAGATATGGCCAAAATATAGATGCATGTTTAGTGAAAATACTTCATTTATCCTATTCCAATACACTTCATCATTTTCATCCTAAACTTACCAATCAACCATTTAACAATCCTTTCCTAATTAATTCATATGACAATTAATTCTGTTAGAGAGGAAGGACAATGTGTGAGAAGCTTGTGGTTCAAATTTCAAGTCAATCGGAGGTCCAGAAAAGAAGTTATGGTCAAAAGAGTAAAGGTTGTTTAAAATTGTCAAAAAGCAAGCACAATCGTGCACTGCTTGTTGATTCCTCTCTGTCATGATCGTGCTTATGCACGATTGTGCACTACCTGATTTTCCCTCTCTATCATGATTGTGCCTATGCATAATCGTGCACTACCTGGTGTTCACGATTGTGACAGACGAACTTGCTAAAACTAACAGCTTTTTAGTATCACTATCACACTAATTCCTCCCATTTCAAGACACCATAGTACCCTTTTTCATTAGCATCAAACTCATTTTAACTCATCTCTGTAACACTCAAAGAGATCCACATTAATACACAAAGAAAACAGAGCATAAAACCCCTCCATTTATTTATCAAATTTTTCTGCACTTTTTCCTGTACCATCTTTAATGATCATTCTAACTTAGATCATCTCAAAACAACTTATGAAATATTGATCTTCATATATAAAAGCAAGACATGAATCTACCCACATTTCTTATTCACGTTTCAGCATGTACCCATCTTCATTTTATGATCATTTAACTCTTAACATCATCAAAACATGTTTCATTCAATAAATAAAGAAGAGTAATGCTTTAAACTTACTTGTTTACTCCAAGATCTTCAAATAACACTTAACCCTAGCTTCTCCATTATCATTCGACCATCAACATTCAAAGGTGGTAAGGTTGGGTCTTTAATAAGAAATGAAGAAGACAACAAAACAGTTGTAGCAAATGAAAGGTGAAAGTAAGCTTCAACACGGATGGAGTGAGAAGTGAGTATCGGGGTTGAAGACAAATAAATAAGATGAAGATGAGAGAAGCTAATAAAGAGAGGAGTAAATAGCAAGTGAAAGACCAAAATGAGAGTGGGGTGTAGCAAGTGACACTTGTCACTTGCCACATGTCACTTTCTCGTAGTCCTCTTTTGGTCTTTTAATAAGCTAGTCCATTTGTGTCCCAATTCTAATCCAATTAACTCCTAATTTTAAAAGACATATGTCATTAAATTCTAATGTCATTCATCAAAATTTCTACTGCCATCTAACACTTATTTTTGCTACTATTTATCAATTGTCTCGTCACTTGACAATTTTTAGTCCTAAAATACCCTTAGTTTAAGAAAATTCGCAAATTGCACTAAAAATTCTAAGTCACATAGTCCATAATTCACATAATAATCACATTAAAATAATCATTTATACTTGAAAAACTGCCAAATGAATCTATGAACAAATAATGGTAATGTGTGTAAAATTTAAGTTCATGTATGTGTATGCTAACATTATGCATGAGTATGAAATACATTTTTCTAATCTCTCATTGCTATTTCTCATTTACAAAAATCTAGGGTTCTAACCTTTAGTATGGAAACAGAATGTTACATATCAGGTAATAAAAGTAAGGTATACGACTTAGTGTGGACATTATTATTGTTTAGGTGTTCAAAATGGGATGGAGGGTCCTCTTCACTATGAAGGAAGATTGTAGAAATTTTCTTTTTTTCTAAAAAAGATTGTATAAAGGTTATTTTCGCCTCGAAAGAAGAATTATAATGGAATTATAATAAGTGTCTTGGGACTTAGGTAAGAGTTATTTACTGAACCACTATAAATCAGTTAGCATTCTCTCTTCTCTATCTTCTTTAAACTCTTATTCCCTTGTTTGATTGATTTATATTAAGCAATATATATATATGTTGTTAAATTGAGTTTATTGGTTAAAAAAGTTATTTAATTTTATCAACACCTAATTCAACCCCTTCTCTTGTGCGCCATTAGGAAACAAAAAATTGAAAAGAAAGATATTTAAACCAAAAGTGCTTTAAGGCTTCTAAAAAAATTAATAAACAAAAATTTACTAGTTTATATGTTATATTATTAAATTACATAATTATCCTTACTACTAAATCTATTAAAAATATTGACATGAAAATTAATAGCTATAAATAACCATACCTAATCGGTCAATCTTTAAATTGTTAGGTCCTTAATTTTGCCATAGAAGTTACCTACTTAATCCACGTTTGTTTATAAAATAAATAAGAGAACAATTAGTATGCCTCAGAGATATGACTTAAGAAAAATAAGAGAACAATTATTATGCCTTAACTTGGAGACACGACCTAAGAGTCAAGATGCATTTATCAATTGTAAATTATTATCTAATGGCATGATCATTTTTTATTAATTAAATGAAAACTAATTTGTGGTCATCATACATGTTCATTCTAATTCATTTCCATGTCTAAACATGGGTGTTGGGTGACGATTTACATGAATGATTTTTACTTGTTTGAGAAAGACATGACATTCATTTTGTTTCAGTTTTAATAGTGAGCCTCTATGATAACTTTTTATCTACTACTCTATTTGTACTCTAACTCTTTAGTAAGTTTACGACTTCTCCATTTCATTTCTTTTTCTAAAACATTTATTTTTAATGTTAGTTAAGTTTAGATATTTCACCTATAAAATCCTTTTTTAGAAATTAAAATGATATTCATACCAAAATTGGTGAATAATACAGAGTCTTTACAAGCTACCATATCCAAGCTAAATCTAGGTCAACTTAAGGCTTATAGATAAAACATGTCACACTATAAGTTCTTTTAAATAAGTATACTAAAACATAAATGAGGAAAGATATTAGGGAGGTTAACATATAAGAGGATCAATTATAGACTTATGTCAAGTTGCATTGGTTTTGATAAGTTTGCAAAATAATTTGTTCCATTACCTAGTGAGTTAGCTTTTGGAATATATTTTCTTTACTTAGTATTTGTCTTTGCAAAATCGATTATTTATTTTGTTTCATATATAGTATAGTGTAGTACCACAACAAATGCTAGAAATAAACTTATCTCTAGTAGCTTTGCTATCATTCAACTATTCAAGAGTAGCATAATAACATAATTTAAGCTAGGGATTTCATAAAGAACCTTTGTCATACTAGATATAGGCTGACTAATCACACCTAAAGAAAAGATGTTTGTTATTTTCTAGCTCAGTTTTTCATAAATAACAAATTTGTGGTGATTCTAGGAACTTAAGCTTGTCTATTTTCTTTAGCTTCTCTTTACAGAAATAACATATGATAAATGAGACATTTAGCAATTGCTTCTTACACCGTATAAGCCTATATTAGGGAAAAGTTTGCTCATTACGTGCCTATTACAGGCCAAGAAATTTATATATGAAGCATTAATGAATCTCCCAATACCGTGCTTCAACCATAAGTATCGGTCCTCTTCTCCTTATCTTGTTCTATAGTCGAGGATCACAACCAAGAAGTTCGTGTCCCAATTACTACCATTGATTAAGGTTTTGATCTTAGATATTAGGAAATAAGTGAATGTAAGTTGAGAATAAATTATTTATACAATTGGGGCTTGTTTACTCCAATTTCCATACCATAATGAAGTTGACTCCCCAATCATGATTCTGTAACCAAAACAATCTGCTATTAAGTCCCTCAGTTCTAGTAGTTGGTTCATATAACATATGATCTCAACATTGTATTTCCCTTCCCACCATCACCTAAAATCTTGAGTGTTGTAATGCTTGCTGTATTTTGATGGATATAGGTGAAATGGACCTTGATGACTAAGTAAATAATTCAACTAGAAGCCAAATAATAATTTGCAGATGAAATTATATGCTATTTTTGATATAATAAAAAGGAATTTGCTAAGAATAGTGAATCTTATTGAGGCACATGACTTACTGAATCTAAAACCTTAGTCTTTTGAGGAATTTCTAGTAAAGCTTCTAGAGTATTATTTCTCATAAGAGTTTGAGCCTTTCTATAAAGTTACAATTTATACAAATTGTTAGTGAAATTCTACGTGTAAAATATGTTTAAAATTGTTTGAATTGGAACTATCTTTTATCTTTCTAATGTTACCCTGAAGGAAAGTGATAGCAAAAGTAAAGTTATAAAAGGAGCTGATCAATTTGTTCAAAATGTTAAAATCAAATATTTTGACATATGTAATATATGATGATTAAAGACTCAAAAGTAGGGAAAAAAAACTAACTTTTTACTACAATGTATCTTAATATTTGCTTATTTTACTACAAAAAGTAATAAAAATAATTCCAATTATTGTACGAAGAACTAACTACTCACGGGAACGAAGAATTAAGCTTCCACCTCGAAAAGTGGTAGCTTAAAAGAAAATGAATTATAATTTAAGGTCTAAATGATAGTTTAATAATTGGATCTAATATTGGTTTATGTCCCACAACTAACCTGATGGTTATAGTTTAGTGAGATAATTAACTAAATGTATTCTTTATCATATATATATTAAGATGTACATAAAACAATCCTTAAGATAAATATACATTATAAATGAAATTATGATGAGATTATAATTATATGATTCATATATATTTATGTATTATCTCTAAATTGTTTATAATCATTGTTATATTGAGATTGGAAATTAATATAATATAAAAAGACTAGTACACAATTATACTTTTTCTTTATGAAGAAAGTAGTTAATCTTATAGACTAAAATATATAGTAACTTAAATAAACATACAAGTGCTTATTAGAGAACAAATTCATTGAACAAATCCCATATGATAAATCTATTTAGAACATTACTTGCATGTGTATGTAAATTCTTATTGTGATAATTGTATAAGTGATTTGAATTAAGATTTCCAAAGTAGCTCATATAGGGATTGCTATGTTTTGATACCATACATGACCTACTATAATCAATGATAGTTTAGTCAGTAGTCATTCAATATAACATGAACTATATCGAGGTAGTTTAGTGATAATATTTATTATCCTAAAGTGATTAGGGAGAATGTTCCATTATTCTTGATTAATACTGATTCAAGAAATCTTTAACCAAAGTAAAATGATACTTTGAGAATATTTTTTAAATGTTATTATTAGAATTAATTACTTATGGTAGAGAATTAATATAACTGGACTCAAATAAAGTAGACTTTAATTTTATACTTTACATATTATTAAATTATATGAAGAAATTATATACAAAAAAATTAGTCAAAATCACTTTGACATTTCTAAATAGTTAGGTGGTCATGATGTATTGCTAGATATTAAACTCGATCTATGGATATAAATTGTTTGATTAGAGAATTCAATTTAAGTTAAAGTAGTTAAATTTATCTAATCTTAAACATGACTTAGGATTCTAATGTTTATTCATTGGCAACATATTTAGGAACCTAGCGGTCAGACACAAAAAATAAATAAAAGAGAGAAAATTTGTTTTAATCAAGTTAGACATATTGTAAAATTAGAGAAACTTTGGACTTGTTTAACAAATAGCTTATCAACCATATTTTGACATATTGAAAGGTTTTACTTGTTTGACCATGTCAAATTGTTGATTTTGAAAACTCTCCTATAAGGAGCGTTTTCCTCCAACAACTAAGAAATGAATGGACTAAAAGACTATTAAATCTAAAAGTTATTATAAATTACTCAAAGAGATGGAGATGGAGATAGAAAAAGATAGAGATAGAGATAGAGATAGAGATAGAGATGGAGATGGAGATGGTAAGTTTATTATTTAAATTTAATTTTTTAATTTTAATTTTGGAAGTTGAATTAATATCAAATTTGAGTCAAAATATACAAAAAGTTATTATCTCATTATATACGTCTTTCTTTAATTTTGAAAGTAAACATAAAGACAACTAAAAGGATTGAGTAAATTGCACGAGGAATTGAGGAAATCCAATAGGATACCTTTACTTTAAATGATAGTGTTGACTTTTTTGCTATATCTAAATTTTTATGAGAATATTCAAAGAAATACTAAGATATAATACTCATCTTATGACAATAAATATAGTTGGAATTAATTTCTTTGTGGATGCATTTGGTTTATAGTTGAAAAGCTATGAGATGTTGAAAATGTACTTTTATAATGAATTCAAAATTTTTGTTTTGGAGATGATTGTCAGTTTATGTAGCATCCCACCCTCGCCAGACATGTACCCGACATCCTAAGTGATGTCCGAGTGCGAATCTCGCAAGGGTGGCATGCTAGAACGATCAAGCATTCAAAACTCATTACAAAAATTTTTTTTAAAAATAATTTTCATACGTGTACGCTGAAATTAGTAATCAAAATCAGGCCCAATCTTTTCTTTCATAACATAAAAATCACATTTGTTAACACTACACTCCAATTCATTCTCATTTACAAACCT
>JAOSBK010072710.1:0-14556 GCA_027568895.1 Erythroxylum shatona
GGATCGCTGAAAATTCATGAAGTTGAGCTCGATGCTGAAGACAAGCCCAAACGGGACAAGTCAATAGCACTGAAGGCCGGACAGAAGAACCACAAGACTCAAAGGAGGAGAAAGTCATCAAAAGCATTAAAGATTGAAGAATCGAAGGAAGATGACTCCAGTGAATCAGAATAAGAGTCCAGTGATGAAGATCATCTAAACTTTCCCTAGTCATGGGATTATTGAGATAAGATATCATTAATCCAAATAAACTAGCACATGTTATACTCCTTGATTGGATCAAATAGTAGTCTCATAAGTTATAGACATTAGTTGTTTAGAGATAACATGTGGATGTTTACTAAGGGCAGTAAGTACATTGGATTGACCTACTATGAGACAATTACATGGATATTCTATTCCAATGTCAATTATAGTCTCATCATAGCAATGGTGCAAGTATCCTTTAACTTGAGGTGCTCAAAGATATCTCGAATACTGATCATGTGTTTTGACTCCATTCATCGTTACCTTTCAAGGGTTACTCATAGGGTGGTGATTAGGTACAAATTGAGATATTTGGAGGTAATTGACTAGCCAATAATGAATTCACCACTCCTGATTGAAGGGGATGATACTCATAGCTTCTTATCAGGGTCATTACTCGTGAGTCTCTGGCTAGAGTAGATACGTATCATCAAGAGAATCTTTAATAATACATAAAGTAATGAGATCCTCAAGACAGGATTTAAAATATCACTTAGACTAGATGTGACTTAGTCAGTCTAGTAGGAGTTGACCCTTTGACCATACTCTGAATCAAGTGGGGTATATGTAGTGAAAGGACGAATTGCGTGGCAAGATTACGTATGGAAGGGTGGTTCATAGCCAAACCAGTGACTTTACGATTAATTGAGGGTCATGACGTATTGCTAGATACCGCTCTTAACTTGAATTAAGTGTTAATTCAAGTGGACAATATAACCGAAAACCTAATGGGTTACACACATAAGAGATATGAAGAATGAGTAAAATAGTCTTGAATGGTGATTCAAGATATGAGAGAGTGTTTCGAGATTGTATCGTGATGTGATCGTGGTAGAAAATGTTGCATAGAATGGATTAGAAAAAAGTGTTGTTGGCTGCCAATTTGGTCATTAACTTCTCAAACATCCATTAATGCATGTTATTCATGGTCATTAACTTCCCAAAACTTCCATTAATGCATGTTATTCATAGTCATTAACTTCCCATAACTTCCATTAATGCATGTTATTCATGATCATTAACTGCCCATAACTCTCCATTAGTGATGGGGGTTATGGAAGGCCAAATGGTGCAGAAAATAGAGATGATTTTCGTACATCTTGTGTAAGACACAAGTAAAAGAAAGGTTCTTTCTACATACACACTTTTTCTCTCTAACTCTCACAAGAGTTCTTATCTTTGTTAATACAAAGAAAGAATTCTAGTCATCTCCTAGTAAGGTTTCATCCTTCTATCTTTGTGTGGACTTTCAATACAGACGGTTAACATTGATTGTTGTAGTATATGACCACCCAATGCAGAGAAGATTAAAGAATGAAGGAGATCGTCGAAAAGGTATGTAAACATCTTAATTTCTTGTTTTTGTTTTCTATATCTATATGCATGAGTAGATATGGTTTTTGAGGCTCCGTTTATTTTTTGTTGCATATATTTGATATATATTATGTATGAGGTGCAAGATCGGAACCTTCCAGTGGTATCAGAGTCATCTTGTGCCTTGTTAGATGTAGCACACATGACATATGAAAATTATTTTCATAGTTGTGACAACTTAGGGTCCTGTAATGTTTTGTTCGAAATTAATTATAGAAAAATGATTTTCACAATTTTCTTTCACCAATATGTTTATAAGTTGTATGTGAATGATTCAGCATGATTGGAAATTTTTAATGTGATTAAAATATTTAATTTCAAATTTACAAGGACGTGCATGAAATATGTCTTTATGTTGTGCATGTGATGTCTATTGGCTAAATTGATGAGGTTGCACATGATTTTCATATATTTTGACTAAGTAAAAATTATGTAAACATATTTGGGACTTTTTTTGCCTCTGTAATTTTTTTAGAATTATTAAAATATTTTAATAATTTTAACAAATAATTTTCCAGATCTGGACAGTTTTCCAAAAATTATAGGATCTTTTTTCTTTAATGTTTTTGTATGTTTATATTTCAATTCTAGAACTTTAAAAATATTTTTATTTGATAAAAATGTGTTAATTTGATGTTTGATGCATGTCTAAATGATTTTGCTCGAGATTTGATTTTCAGAAAAATTTTAGAAGTCCTATTTGTCGTGTTTGGTGTCTTTTCGATGTTTCAGTAATCATAATAAGTTTTTGGGTGATTCCTAAATTATTTTGATCATCATGAAACAACATAGAGATGCTTGGAATGATGATTTGATGTTTTGAAAATTTTGGAAAATTATAGAAATTAATTTTAAATTATTTTTGGTAGAGCAATAGATTTTCTAGTAAGACTATAAAAATTGGCATGTGTGACAAAATGGAAGTTTTCTAATTTTGGACATCAAATAATTATTTCAAGGTAAATTAATTATGAATTAATTTCTGGAATTAGTAATTCATGTTAATTAGATTAATATTAATTCCAAATTAAATAACCTACAATAGTAATTTTAGCCATGATGGACTTGCATGATGGATGGTTATGGACTTAGGCCTAATTTGATTGAGTAGTCCATATCATGCCATGTAGTTATAGTAACTATATATATATATATATGAGTTATATGTATAAGACCATCTAAGTTAGATGCGACCTTAGTCAAACCCCTCACTTAGAATATTAAAACTAATGCCTTCCTTTAATATAGCGAGAACCAGAGTTCTTGGGAAAACCCAAGTTTGCTTTATACGGATATATTCAAACCATGGAAGTAGGATTTTCGAATTAATGGGTCGATTTTAACTAGAAGTGTTGGTTTGTTGGGCAAACCCATGATCAACATGGACATAGGCGAAGTTGGATAATGTACATTAGATGTACACATGTCAAGAGTGAATACGCATACATCAACAGTTAATAGCACTAGATTCAACAGTTGCATTGGAGATGCAATTGGTATGATCGATACCTACCAGTTGAACAAAGTTTGCCTGTTGGGCAAACCCAAGGTCATTCTTAGGGATATTAGATATCTAACAACTAGGAGAATTTCTCTATGAGTTCTCTCGGATTTATATTGGGCGTTATGAATTTGTGAAAAATAGTAGGAGTCATAATGTGTGTTATTAAAGTCTTTATAGACATGCATTTAAGTACATTCTAATTTTTCTCTCTTTGACGAAAGGTTGCTATTGCTCGAGTCAACACCATGAGTACTGGTGTAAATTTAAGATCATTGATGGAAGCTAACAAGTTGACTGGAGCAAACTTCCTTAACTGGCTCAGGAACTTGAGAATAGTTCTCAAGTTCGAGAAGTTTGGTTATGTCTTGGAAGAACCACTTTTTGATCCCCCTACTGTTGATGCTTTTGATCATGATCGAAGGGCATATAGGAAGCATCTCGATGATAGTGAAATGACTAATTGTATTATGCCAGCCACTATGTCACCGGAGCTGCAAAAGCAGCATGAGGCTATGGATGTTCATACCATTGTCTATCATCTTAGGGAGCTCTTTGATGAACAAGCAAGGTTAGAAAAGTTCGAGACTTCGTGATTGCTCTTTCGCTCTAAAATGGTTTAGGGGAAATCTCTAGTGCAGTACGCACTGAAGATGAATGGCTACATTAAGCGGTTGGCCTATTTGGGTTTTCTTTTAGATCATGAGTTAAGTATTGACTTAATTCTGAAGGGTTTAACCGATAGTTACTCATAATTTATGCTTAACTATCGGATGAACAATATATCCAGCACAATCCCTGAGTTGGTCAACATGCTTAAGGTAGTTGAGCCATCTATCCATAAGGACAAGGTTGTGATGCTAGTGGACTCTTCTAGTTCAAAGAAAAAGAGCCAAAAGAAGAAGAAGTTTGCAGGGCCTAAGGGAGGTGTTAAGAAAGCAAAGAAGACTTCCTCGAAGGGAACTTGCTTCCGTTGTGGCAAGAATGGCCACTAGAAGAGAAACTACAAGGCCTATCTAAAGTCCTTGAAGCAGAAGAAGGTATCTGGTGCCCTATCTGCTTTAGGTATTTATGTTATTGATATTCATATTGTTTTTTATAACAACATATGGGTATTAGATATCGGTTGTGGCTCACACATCTGTACTGACAAATAGGGATTCAGGAATGGTAGACAACTCAATAAGGAAGAGTCAGACCTACGAGTGGGAAATGGAGTAAGAGTTGCTGCATTAGCTATAGGCATATATGTATTAATGCTCCCTAGTGGGCTTGTATTATAATTGGACAATTGTTTTTATATACCTGCTTTGACTAAAATTGTAATGTCTATTTCTAGTCTTAATAAAGCTAGATTTCATTTAAATTTTAGTAAAAATGGTTGTTCAATTTATTTGAATTGGATGTCATAAGCTTTGGGTACATTGTGCAATGGAATCCGGTTCTGAATATCAATAATAACAAAAGAATAAAACGAGATAATATGAAATCGTCTCATTTATGGATTTGTCGCCTTAGCACAGACTAAACTACATAAGTGTGGTAGTTTATGGTCATTTGATTATGAATCATTTTACACGTGCAAATCTTGCTTATTAGGCAAGATGACTAAGTTACCCTTTAAGGAAAAGGGTGAATGAGCTAGTGGACTTTTAGACATAATACATAGTGATGTATGTGGTCCGATGTCCATACATGCCAAAGGTGGCTTCGTATACTTCATTACCTTTATCAATGATCATCCTCGATATAGGTATGTGTATCCTATAAGATATAAGTCTAAAGCCTTTAAAAGGTTCAAAAAATTCAGAAATGAAATTAAGAAACAACTAAGGAGAAGTATTAAATCACTTCGATCGGATCAAGATGGTGAATACTTAAGCCAAAATTTTTTGGATTATCTCAGGGATAATATAATATTTTCCCAGTAGACTCCACTTTACACACTACATCATAATGGTGTGGTTAAGAGGAGAAATCGAACCTTGTTAGACATGGTGAGGTCTGTGATGGGTTTAGCAGATTTATCAAAATCCTTTTGATAGAATACACTCGAAACTTATGTTTATGTATTAAACAGAGTCCGATCCATATCAGTTGATGTTGCTCCATATGAGATATGGACTAACAAGAAACCCTATCTCTCTCATATGAAAGTTTGGGTGTTTCTTTAAGGAGTTTTCTAATTTTTAATTTATTTTCTTTATTTAATACCTTGTGAATAGATAGTTGAATATGAAGCTAAGCTATGTTCTGGAAAGATTTATGCTTTTGTTCTATTTGGTGGTTGTTTAGAAGATATAAATGAGGATAACAATGTATACAATATAGATATTGCTATCATTTTGGGTTTATCTTCGTCCTTGCAATTGACAATCATACATTAAGTAACGGGGAAGTTTGGGTGTTTCTTTGGAGAGCTTTTCAGTTTTTAATGTTTTTTTTTTGCTTAATATTATGTGAATAGATAATTGTATATGAAGCTATGTTCTAGAAATATTTATGCTTTTCTTATGTTTAGTGACTATCTAGTAGAGGATATGTATGAGGATAATAATGCATATATACAATTTAGATAGTGTTGTCATTTTTGGTTTATCTTCTTCCTTACAAGTAACAATCATACGTTACGTTATAAGAAAGTTTAAGGATTTATATTTGTATCTATCTCTAAGGTTGTTATTCTGTGAAAGAAAGTATTATTTGATTGCAACTTCTTGAGCTTTCCATGTTTGCAGTACTTTGGAATTAATTTATTATTTAGGATTTACACTTGATCTAGTTAAAAGATTATCTCATCTTAGAGCTAGTTGAAATGTTATCTTATACTAGTTAAACTTATTGCACAACTATAATTTCATCACCTAGCAAAGGTTATCTTAAATTTAGGATTGATGTTTTCTTTATAGGTGAATTTACATTATGATTTTCTCTAGTATCTATGCAAATGAAACCATCATCACCTATTAATACAATAGTAAGTCCAAACTTAGAAAATGTGGTTTGTTATTGTGGGTTAAAGGCCCCATTAAGGACTCCATGGAGTGATCATAATCTCAGTCAGGAATTCTATGGATGCCTTAGTTATCCGGTGAGAATTTATTTGTTATTAGAATAAAAACTTATGTTTAAAGTTTATATAATGAAATTAAATATTTTAGGTTGGGAAACTTTTTCAAATGATATGATGACAAATTACTGAGAGAGCCATTGAAGTGATTCAAAAATTAAGAAAAGAATTATCAATGTTAAAAAAGGAGGTTGAAATAATCATAACTAAGGAGTTTCAAGAACAAATGAAGCTGATAAAAGAGGACATAAATTTCTTGAGAGAAAAGAAATGATGTTTATGTTAATGAATATTCTAATAGGATTTGTTGTGGTTATGATACTTTTTATTTTAACGTATGTTATGGGGATATTGTATTGAATTTCAACTATCTAATGGTACTTATTAACTTTAACTATGTTATGGAAATTTTGGTTTTTGAATTATATTTATATATGAATTATGTAGTGTAAATTAATTAATTATATATATACGAACTATATATGGTACAACCAAGTTCCTTTCATATACGAAGTAGCGGTTAATCAACAAAAAATAACACAACCACATACAACCAATAGTCACGGAATTATTTTAGTCTATATAAATTAAAGGTAAATTATATGCATGACATTGAATTAGGCTCTAAAGATTAAGCATTTCATATTTGGTCAATCAAAAAAATATGCACAATATTTACATCATGTTTTTGATTGACCAATATGAAATGCTTAATCTTGAGAACCTAATTCACATATAATCACATATGTCAGTACACATACATATAAAAACCAATAGGATAAATATCAAAAAGTTAGAGGCATCATTAATTAGTAATGTTTTCCTCATTTGTACTTGACTATGAAACTTTTTCTTGTGATGATTGTATCAATGACGTTCTCCTTCTAATTACTTCAACTTGTAACTTTTGTAAAGCAATAATAAAATGTCCTCTGGACAATAAATAAACCCCTTAGTTTAAATGATAATTGGAATGTGTGTGGATCAACATCTCTAAACTTTCTTTACTAACATGTCAAAATGTACCAGCCTAGCAAGTTGAAGCTAAAATATTAGAAACACATTTGCTAATTATTTCAACTAAGATAAATTAATAAAGAACATGTTCCTTATAATATTGCTTTATTGACTAGATATAGCATTATCAGCAACTTTATTTGCACCACTTAACTACTGTTATAATGAAAACAATTTTGTAGGTCATTAAAGCCAATAATAATTGATAAAAAACTGAAAAGTTGCATACCTGTAAAGTTGCCTCTATGATAACCTGATTAAGATAATGATAAACATAAGTTAATATAAATTTTTAAAGCTATATTCATATGATTGAAGTAGGGAATACACTCCTGTGAAGAAGCCTCATCATATTAAGTTGAGTTGTACTTGTTGTATTTTCTAAAATTATGACTGGAATTACCACATTTATGATATTTCTGCACTTATCCTTTCCAAAAAAAATTTCTATATTTTTTAATTTCTTTGGCCTAGTTTGTTGTTTCCTTTATGCAATTCTCAGTCTACTGGGCATAACTCTTTTAGTTATAGGATGTATCACTTCTGCATCACTTGAAGGCCATAAAATTTTACCTTTAACTAGTTGTAATACGTGTACATACAAATTCATGAACTAACCTATCCTATAATATGAATCCGTGAATGTCTCAACCTTTTCATTTGAGTGATGGATTGTACTAATCACATGTTTACATGGGTATCCATATAAGTCCTATATTATCTACCAATCCTTGTTGTATGCTTCTCCTCACCTCTTGAAACTTCAAAAGCACCATCTCTATTCTAGACAATTCTCCACTATATTCCTTCCTTTTTTTTCTTCTCTAACTTCTTCGCTATATTGGTTGTAATATCTTAATTCTATCTAACTATAAAATGTCTCCTATCTATATGCCTCTTCATCATCATTATTCTAATTATCTCAAGCATGGTAATCATTAGCTGGTCCCTTGTTAGTAGGATCCACCCATTAAAAGTTTCATTCATATTGTTATCAATTATCAGAAATTTAGATTCAAAAAATTGCTAACATAGTGCTCACTTCTCTTTAGGATATTCAAGTAAGGATGAAGCACATTTAGGTCTTATTTTGTCAAGCCTTTTTAGTTGCTCATTGAAATCTTAAACATAGGATGACCTTGGCAATTCCATAACTTCTTTTTTAGATCCTTTTCCTTTCTAATTCCCATGTCAATTGTGATATATTTATCTGGCATACATTTAATGAGCTACATTTGGCAAAGTCTCCTCTACAGCCCTGACTAATCTCTAAATCAAATTAAAAAGATATTATTTCATATTTCATATTATAATCAAATCAGTTATAAGTATATTAACATGAACATACCTTCTGCATATCAGATATGATTTCAAGTCCTTGCCCATCTTCCAATTTAAAATTAAATGCTAATCAATTTATGAACCAATCCATAAATCTGTGTTTTCTACCTCCACTACTACCTAGGCCAATGGATACATTCCTCTATCACCTTATTTTCCATTTTTACTCATAAATTGTCCTTAGGATTACATCTTTAGGAAGTAGCCATCAATCCCAAAAATTGGTCTTAAATGCTTTCGTCCTCTATTTATGGTGTTAAAACAAATGTATAATTTTTTGAACTGTAACAAAATATAAAGAAGTATTAATATAATGTATAATATAATATATTTAAGTATTCCTATGCTTAATGAAATTTTCATTTATCATTATCTATAGCAATAATCTCTCTTAATTCCTTGATAATCATAACTCCACTGATGATCCAGGATTTATCTTCAACTCATATACATAATCTTGCAAGTTTTGCGTATTCATTAATATAATATATCGCTCTCTTTTTCCTTAATCTCCTCTTTACTCTTCTACACAGGCTTGAATTAACAAAAATATTGAGTTTTTTCTGCACTTTTTGACCATTTTTTTAGTTAAGATACTAGGCTTCTCTATAATTCTATTTTTGAAGTGTCTCATAAAAAATTTGACTTAAACCAATTTTGGTTTGTTCATTATGAAACAACTGTGATCAAAGTTGTAAACTTTAACTTTGAAACATCTCTCGTTCTTATCATATCCAATATACATAATTATTTTGCATGTCAAACTTAAAGGATCAAAGACAAGTTGATTCTTATTAACATGCCTTCATCAATTCTTTTGGTTCAAATTCTACACTTAAATTTTTTTCATCTTAATCTTTGTTTCCTTTCCTCCTATCTTTGGTTATTCATATTTTGAGTATCATATACAATCCTAAGTTACCAATTTATATCTCTAATCTTTAAAACAATTTTTTAGGATATTCTTAATATCAAAATTTTTATCCTAATTTTAGTTGATATTTGATCTATATTGATGTCAACTTTTTCAAATATACTCTTTTATTGGTTATTTCAATTCTTGTGATGACTCAAATGATTAGTTCTTAGATTATAAGATTATTACTACTTTACCAATTAAATTGGTACAAAATGATTCAGACATATTGACAAGTTCTTATCTTGACATATTATTTGATATTATCTCTTTTGTTTTAGATTTATTTTGGTGCTTAAATATGGAAATTAATGTTTGTTTTATTTTAGGAGATGAAAAGTGAAGATTGCATCAAATTGGGATTCTATTGATGATAATGACAAATTTTGGATAAAGTGAAGAGATTGATGCAGTGGATAAGGCTAATCACTTAAAGAGTTGGAACTCGACTGAAAGACTTCGCCTTATCCTTATCATGAAGGAGTTTGATTTTGAATTTATTTCAGATTGACATCTTTACAAGTTAGAGTTAGATTAAGATTAGATTAGGAAATCCTATAAAAAAGACTTTTTTCACAACAAAAAAAGGTTCTCTTTTTTTACGTTTTTAACAATTCTTAGTCTTTCTTCTATTTTTGTTATTGGAGTGAAAGTCATGTGTGCCTGAACTCATCATTCTGATTCAAGGGGATTCAATATTCTGATTGTAACTTTGTGAGGTTTTATGTTTCAAACTTTTATTCACGTTTTAATTTAAGTATTTCTTGTTTTGAATTTCATATTTCATGAATGATAATATTTTATTAATTTGACAATTTAATTTAATATTGATTATTCTATCGTTATCTAGGAATTCAGTGATCCATAATTGTCATGAAGGATTGGTACAAGTAGCAAATAGGTTATTTATGAATTTTCATATTTAATTTATGATAAACAAGAAAACTAAATTGAATAGTTGCAGCTATCTCGATTATTTAATTTAGGGTTTAGTTTTTTTACAGAGCTTATTGTTATCATTTATTTAATATGAAATGTTATCACACTCAGTCAATAGACGATAATTTTTTATTTGGATGCTAGATTTGAATTAATTAATTTAGAAAATTTTGAGACTTGTTATAGCTATCTTGATATGTTTTGGACTAACTACTTAAATTGTGAAAATATTCTTTTTGAACCATTGATCAATATTACAATTAGAACAGATCTTTCCCTTGAATCGAAGTTTGGTAATCTTGACTTTCTTATCTTTAAATTTAGTTGATTTAATTTGTTTTTATATTAATTTCAGTTAATCAGTTATTGAATCAAGCTCCCCATTTACTTTTATTACTTGAAATTAAGAAGGTAGTGATTAGTTTTCTAGGGATTCGACCTGGTTCCACGACTACTACAAAAGTTTAAAGAATCAGAATTATTTTGGGTGGCTTCGACAACCCAATAAAAATTTAGTGCTATTATTGGGGAACTATTTTAAGTTTCTTAGTTTCTCTGTGTTTTTATTTTTACAATTACTGATAACCTCTTCTCTTGTATAACTCGTGATTCTCATACAAGTAAATTGCAACAAAATTAAGAAATTGAGAAGACAATGTGTTGTTTGAGAAAAGAGACTAAGTGCCTATTTGGATGGGCTTTTGGAAGGTCAATAAGCACTTTTCTCTACCACAAAAGCCATTTTTAAGAAAAATGAGTATTTGACTGTAAAAGAGAAAAGTACTTCTTTAATAGATATGGCTTTTTTGACAGCCAAAATACAGCTTTTTAAGAAGCTTAAATTTGGAACTTCTCCAAAAAGTACCTTTTCAGATAGATTTTTCAAATCAATTAATGAGCCTATTTTTTAGTCTCTCTTGCATTTATATTTTACACATAATTTCCACAATACCCACAAACTCATCTTCACTTGTATTTTGAGAGTTATATAATATTATTTGGCTTTTTATATGTTTTAATATTTATTTTTTATATTAGTTTTTACTTATGTTATAATCCATATAAAATATTTAGTTAGATATATTTTCATTTATGTTTCATATGATTTAAAATTATATAATAATTAATATATTGCGCTTTGCATATTGTTTAATATATTTTAAATAATATTTATATGCATAAATAACTTTTTATTACAAAATAAAATATAGTTAAAATTAAAAGTGCTTTTATTTTTATGTTGCTAAACAGTCTACTATATGAAGATCTTTCAAAAAAGCTCTTTTTTAAGTGACAACCAAACAATCAACGTGGATTGAGATGAAAAGAATGTTTCTAGAGAAGTTATTTCCTACATCAAGAGCAATGAATATTAGAAAGGAGATATGTAGGATAAGACAAATTACAATAGAAACATTATATGAATATTGGGAATGGTTTTAGGAGTTATGTGCCAACTGTCCACATCATTAAATTCTCGGTCAACTTCTACTTCAATACTTTTATGAAGGACTATTGCTAATGGATCGAAGCATGGTCGATGCAACTAGTGGAGGAGCTCTAATAAACAAAACACCTGAGGCAGCCAAATAATTGATATCAGTTATGGCCGAAAATTCTCAACAGTTTAGGGTAAGGATGGACGGAGCTATTGAGCGTGTGAATGAGGTAAGTAACACACACCTTGAGGATAAAATTTCTAATTTAGCCACTCTAGTTCGTCAAATGATTGTAGGTCAATTGCAATTAGCAAGAGAGTGCAAAATATGTTCATTATCTAGACATCCTACAGATATGTGCCCTATATTGCAACAAGACTCTCTTCAAGAAGCTAATGCAATAGAGGCTTTCATGGTCAACCTCAACGAAAGTATGACCCTTATTCCAATTACTACAAACCAAGATGGAGGGAACATCCAAACTTGAGCTATGGAAATCAAGGAGGCCAACAACAATATCAACCTCACAATTTTAATAAACAACCTCAAGCTTCTACATATGCTTAACCTCAATCTTTAAATTAAGGTATGTCTTTAGATGAAATTATTAAGGCGCTTGCTAATAATGCACAACAATTTTAACAGGAAACGACGACAAGCCTTCAAACTTGGGAAATCAGATCATTCAATTAGCCATTTCGGTAAGTAAATTGGAAGCTCAAGCATTGGGGAAATTACCTTCCCAAATGATGGTGAACCCTAAGGAGAATATGAGTGCAATGACATTGAGAAATGGTAAGGAAATTCAATATGCAACTTCTTTATCAATGGAGGAAGAAAAGCACGATGATGGAGAAAAAAAGGAAGAACTTCCAACTCAAGAGTCAATAAAGGTGAAAAATGATTCATCTTCATCAATATCAATTAATGCACATTTATCTCCTTTTCTTAGCAGGTTAGCTAAACCAAAAGATGATCAGTATGAAAGAGAGATCTTAAAAACTTTCAGAAAGGTAGAAATCAATATACCACTTCTAGAAGCCATCAAGCAAGTTCTAAAATATGCAAAATTCTTAAAGGAGTTGTGCATAAATAAAAGGAAGTTGAAGGACAAGGAGATAATAATTTTGGGTAACAATGTATCAGCTATGATAAATAGGAAATTACCAAAAAATGCAAAAATCTAGGTATGTTTACGCTTTCGAGTGTTATTGGTAATAGAAAAATTGAGTGTGTCATGCTAGACTTAGGTGCATCTATTAATGTCATGCCACACTCAATTTATCGAGCTTTAAATCTGAATTTTTTGCAAGAAACTAATGTGATTATCTAACTAGTTGATCATTTGTATGTGCATCCTATTGGAGTTATTGAGGATATTTTAGTCTAGGTTAACAGTTTGGTATTTCCAGTAGATTTTTACATCTTAAAAATGGATGGAGATAGTGTTGAAAACTCAGCTTCGATTTTAATGGGTAGGCCATTTATGAAGATGACCAAGACAATAATCGATGTGCACGAGGGTACTCTTTCTGTAGAGTTTGATGGAGAAATAGTAAAGTTCAACATTTCTCAAGCAATAAAATACCTTAATAATCTTCATTCTATCTATCATATAGATATTGTGGATTCATTTATGCAGGATATGTTTAAAGAAAAGAGTGTTGAAGATAAGTTAGAATGTAAGGCTAAATCAGAAGTGAACAAGCAAATTGAAGAAACTTGTGAAGTTGTAGAATCATTGTCATCAATGCTAATAGATTTGAAAACTTTAAATGATGAATTTACTATAATTCACAAGAAAATCTTACCTTCTATTTTGTAGGCTCCAAAGATAAAATTAAAGATGTTACCTAATCACCTAAAGTATGTCTATTTAGTTGATGGAAAGTCATTACCCACAATAATTTCAAAAAGGTTGACTAAAGAGCAAGAGGAAGGGCTAGTGGCACTACTTAAGGAATACAAAATTGCAATTGCATAGAAGTTTGGAAAGAACCGACCATGTAGAGCATAACAATGTTAAACAATTGTGCTTTTCAGGAGGCATCATAAAATATTATAGTTTCGTTTTATGTTGTTTTAGTTCTTTCTAGGATGCATTTGTTTTTTTTAAACATAAATTATTGGCAAAAAAAATTCCAGACAGCTAAATCTCATAAAGCAAGATCTCGCCTTATGTGATTTAGTGTTCTGGAATTTAGTGCTCTGGAATAAGGGTCATAAAATTCTAGACTAGTAAATCTCAAAAGGCAAAACCTCACCTTATAAGATTTAGTTGTCTGGAATGAGGATCTTAAAATTCCAGAACACTAAATTTCATAAGGCGAGTGTTCTGGAATTATGGATTGATACTCTAATATTCTAAAAAAATAAAATAATTAAAAATCGTAATTTTTTACCTTTATTATTTCCATTTTACTTTATTTATTTATTTTAAAAATTAAAAAATTGAATTTTTTTTCTTTTTCCTTTTCACTTTATTAGTAATTATTTAAATTTAAAAAAACCTAATATATTATTTCTTCTTTGCGGGACAGTATTTGTCTTCACTTAACACTTAATGCTGCAACACTCATCTGTCTCTGACTTTCATGCAACCCATCTAGTCTCCCCCATACACGCAGATATATCCTCCCTCCCAAAGCTAACACCAAGCCACAACACACACTACTTCAGCCTCACCACTCCCCCAACACACCAGCACTCACTA
>JAOSBK010072718.1:0-14555 GCA_027568895.1 Erythroxylum shatona
TGAATCTTGCTTCTTGAATCTTGAAAGAAACGGTTAATCAGTTGAATTCTGTAACTAACTCAAACTGACTCTTGATGCGCTTCCGTCTGCTTTTGAATTCTTCTCATTTTTCGTCTGCTTTTTCTACTTCGCATTTGTCGTCTGCTTTTTCTACTTCGCATTCTTCGTCTGTGTTTTCAAATTCGTCTGTGTTTTCAACTTCGTCTGTTTTCTTCTACATCTGTTTTCTCTACTTCGTCTGTGTTTTCAACTTCGTCTGTGTTTTCAACTTCGTCTGTTTTTTCTACTTCGTCTGTTATTCATCAAAATCATATATGTGAAGTCATTTTGACTTAACAATAGTTTCCATGTCCTCTTAAGTTTTGAGATTATTGGTTTGCCTCTTCACTATTAAAGTGATGTGTGCCTCTTCCACGACCACAATCACGATGATTTCTACCTCTTTCATAGTCATGACAATAACCTCATCCTCATCCTCTTCCTTTGTGGATTCTTGCTTCTTGTCTTTCAAAGAGACCTTTTCTTCAAAGGCTTAAACTAGTGATTCCTACTTCTTCAGTCTTTCTTCATAAGCTTGCACAGATCCTTGAAGTTCATCAATGGTCATGGCTTCCAAATCTTGAGATTGTTTAATGGCCATGACAGCAAGGTCAAATTTTGAATTAAGACTACGAATAATTTTCTTCACAACACGAACATCTTCCAAATTCTCATCATATCTCCTCATTTGATTGGTAGTTGCCAAGACTCTCGTGAAATAGTCATGGATGGATTTGGCATTCAAATTCTCCTCTCAATGTTTGAAGACACAACTTCTTCACCTTGTCAACTACTCTATGGGCCTTTTGAAGAATCACCTAGGCTTCCTTTGATTTTGTTGTGTTTGACACTTTTTCAAACATTTCATTATATAATGTCGCACGAATGATGCTAAGAGCATATTCATCCAATCTAAAATTCTTTTGTAACGTGTTCCTTGTTGATTCAAAGCTCCTTCTTTTTTTGGTTCATCATATCCTTGTTCTACTATCTCTCATGCATCTTGAGAGCCTAGGATCACCTTCATATGCACATACTGTTTATCATGACTTTCTTTTGTGATTTTGGGGATTGAAACAATGGAATTAGACATTTTTAAAATAATATGTTTTTTGATACCACTTAATTGTCTTTAATGGAATGACATTTGTTTAATAAGTTGGAATTAATCATAATGAGATTAAATTAATTCCGGGCTTATTGGAGTTTGAATTTTATAAGTCCAATTAGATTCCACATATGGCTTTTATGAAAGTTATCAAGCAAAGTAAGAAAATTAAATGGAGATTATCGGAAAGAAAATAAACGAAAGGACCTAATTAGATTTTGAATAATGAGACTGACTTAAGAGTTAAATCTAGTCAGGATTTGATTATCACTGTTGATACTAATACGTCCAATTTGATTTGCAATATTGCCACTGAGTGTGGTGATCTGATAAGGTCTATTTGGTTTTATGATATGTGTTTTCTCTTATAGATTGATCCCAAAGTCTAAGTCAAGTAAGAACGTAAAATGTTTTCCATATTCATATTCCTATTTTTTCTTCAGTATTGTGTTGCTTTAATGTTTTCAAAAACTGACTCGAAAATGATTGTAATGCAACTAAGTTTTGTCTCACCCTTAATTTTTATGATTCAAGTTTTTAACAAGTTTCTTATGAGCTTTATTCTACCAGCACACCTAGTTTTGGTAGATTTAGAAGGAAAATAAGTTATAGTTAAATTTGGACACAAGATTGGGGATATTGGAAAAATACCATCTTCACTACTGTTTTCTGTTCCCAAAGGTTCCATTTGTCAAAAAATATGTTCTCATTGTTAATCTATTCAGTTATTTGACACTGCTTTCTTGATAGTTTCTTTTATATGTTAAGGTTATTGGCATAAACCTTTCATTTAATGCTAGGAGCTTTTTCTTTAACCTACTTTCATCTATTATTTATCATAAAATGTGTTTATAGGAAAAAAAATTGCTAACTATGTTATTGGGTGATTTTGAGGCTCGCAAACTCACCAATTCTATCCCTGTAATGCAATCAAGTCTCCTCACTTAATTCAACAAAAATATTCCTATAAAGGGAAATGAAAATAATGTTATGGCAGGATATTTAGTGGAGCAGAATTATTTGAAACATAAGTAAATGGAACTAGCGAAATATTATACGTTCATGGGACTTTTATTGCAAAACATATGAAGTATGTAACACCCCCAGGATTTACAACGTATTTATATCCAGCAAAGTTAATGACTAAAAGATAAAGACACTGGATATTTAAAAGTTGTTTGGATAGTTTACATAAAACCGTCCAATAATTAAACAACATTATGTTTTAGTAGCATCTATACACCTATAAGTCATACAAGGGTTACATCCAACACACCTTGCAAGACACCATGCAGCGTTTTAGTTCCCATCCAAATAGTCACAAAAAATCAAGGTTGTCCATTAATGAATCAAGGTTGTCCACTAGTGCAACTCCACTTCCTAACATACATTAAATAATTCTAGACTATACAATATATGTTTTTGTGGCTACATATCATCAAAGGAACCTTAAAAATGGAAAAAAAAAACATGCCACCATCATATTGCCAAGGTTGTGCAAAAGCATTATTTACCAAACACCGAAAAGAAGGTCTCATAAACCTCCCCCACTAAAAGAAAATCAACATTCTCATCGGTAGCCAACGTGCCAAATTTGTACAATATGTTTGTGTTAGAGTTATGTAAATATAATGCCATGGAAAGTAAGTGTATTTACATATAACTTAATCTTCTTCCAGTCACTTTTGCAATGAAAATATTTATTATTAATAAAATAAAAGAGTTTGGTTTTTTGTTTTATTTGTATGAGCATTACATATCTAGTCATAAGTTACCAATATTCTTTTGTAAGTAATATACATATACATGGAGATGTATGGGAAACATGTATATTATTAGAATCTAAATTAGTTAATTCACGGTTGAATAATCAAGTTGGTCACTTGATTATGGTTTAGACTGTAGTGTTGCAATTTATCTTCATTTAGGTAAAAGAGTTTACTTCAAGGGAATGATAAGTTTCATATCATGATAGTAGTTAACTATCGATAATGGCACTATTAACTGAATTTGAAATCAAGTATATTTTTAAAAAATAAAGTAGGTTGTTACTTTAGCATTCTTTCATTACAAACCATAATCTTGATGAGTGGTGAACTCATATATGTTCTATTATAATTCTTGATATGATCGGAATGGATTTTTGCAAAGTATCAATCTAGTGTCTACATGTTGGAATTATTAATTGAAACATGTATAAGGGAACATTCATTCAAATAAAGAGTTTATAATGATATCATCACTTATAGATGTTTTACAGAGATTGGTGAATTAATTGGCGCTCGTAGGTTGATGGACTAGCTATCCATTAAGTCTTAACACCAATATGAGATCTTATGTGTTAATCACCATATAAAGTAAAACAAAAGATTTAGAAGGAAAACCAATATAAGGGTAAAATGATAATTTTACCTTTTATTGTACGGATGGCTATAATATGGTTCATAATAAAGTTTGCAATTGGGCATTATATTTGAAACACGTGTTCTCATAATATTTAGTAATTCATGAGTTCAACTAATTGTCTTTAGTGTAATGACAATTGGTTAATAAGCTAGAATTAATTCTAATGAGATTAAAATAATTCTGGGCTTATTGGAGCTTGAATTATCTAAGTATAATTAGATTCCTCACTTGGCTTCTAAGAAGGTTATCAAGCAAACTAAGAAATATAAATAGAGGTTTTGAAGCCTATGATTGAATGTTAGGCTTGCACTGTTTAATTGTTAATTAGAAGCCCAAATGAACATTTAATATTGGGCTAGACTTTGGTTTGATTTGATTAATTAGGTTAATTAAATTAAAACAAAGTTATTAAAAAGGGGAGGGTATATTTTAGTTTTTATCATGCGTTATCATCATTAAATGGAGTAATGATCTTATCATTAAATGGTTTAATGGTTGTCTTTTAATGATGGCATGTAATGTAACCTTTCAGCATTCATTTGATTAAAGAAAGGAAGAGGTGCATTTGGTGTACTCTCTCTTCCTTCTTTCACCCATAACTGAAAATGAGAAGATCTTATTTAAGTTATTGGTCACCATCTTAAACAAATGAGAGGAGTCTCATTTATTGGCTTCTTTGTGATTGACTAAAGAATGAAGTGATGCATTGAATGCACATCACTTCTTTCTTTAATGATAATAGAAATTGACAAGGAGAGTAATAAGTGTTCTTGCATTTTTGACTCACTCTCTCCTCTCATGCATCCATAGCCAGAACATAAATGAGAAGAGTCTCATCTTTGACTTCTTTCGTTTAAGAAAAATCTCCTCAAAATATTTCTTCTCCTTTCCCACCAAAAGATCTTATTAATCAAGTTGTCCAAGAAGAACAAGTGGTAGATCAGATTGGCAGAGGATACAACAACAAGGAGAGGAAACATTGACAAAGGAAAGGATATAAAAGAGTCAAAGCTATAGCAAAGATTTGGAGAGGATACAAAAGCGAGGAGTCAAAACTGTAGCAAGGAGTCAGTATATTTCTACCACCTTGTTATGTAAATTATTTACCTTATACTGTATTATATATGGCTGAAACATGTTGACTTGGTTATGTTATTTTCGCTACGTTTTGATTTCCAAAAAGTTTTGAAATCTACTGTTTTAGCCAAATCTTGCATGCTTTTGTTTTAGATCTAACAATTGGTATCAGAGTCATTTTATTATGCATGATTTCAATTCTTATATGTGACGCATATATTGGCAATTAAATTTTGTATGCCACATATTTTTATGTGATAGAAATATTATATGTATGTTTTGTTCTTTTGGTTGACCGTAGAATATAATTTTCCCTTGTAAGTTTTTTTTTTGTTTGGTTTGTAACAAGGAGGGTGGCCTATCATCGTCATGTTTCCTCCTTGGTTTCATTTTTCTATTTTTTTTATTTTGTAATGTACAATATTCTGTAATATTAAAGATGGAGCAACCATGGATTGAAGAGAAGAATAGGTAACGGTTTCAATTTATCCTTTGGTGTATTGGAAAAGATTCAGTTTTATGAAAACCAAAGTGTTGGAATTTTGTTTTAACAATTTTTTGATTTTGTGAAAACCAAGATGCTGGAATTTTTGTTTTAAGAAAGTTTTGGTTTTATGAAATACAAGTGCTGGAATGTTTTTTGAGTGTCAGATTTACCAAAAATAAGTGCTGGAATTTTTGTTTTCAAAGTGAAAAAATTCGATTTTATGAAAATGCCATTACACATTTTTTATTGAATGGGCCAGGTCATGTAGATGAAGAGTTTGAAATGGAAGGTCCAAGTCGAAGAAGATAATTTTGGGTCTAAAAGCCTTGTAATCTTATGTAAATTATTTTCCTTATATCATATCATGTATGGCTGAAACATGTTGATTTGGTAATGTTATTTCTGTTGCATTTTGATTTCGGAAAAGTTTTGAAATCTACCAGTTTAGTCAAATCATACATGCTTTTGTTTTCAATCCAACATAAGTTACTTTCCTTTTTCTAAAATCCTAAAGGTCTTTGAGGTCTCCAATTAGGTCCTATAGGGTTAGTCCAAGAAAAAGTTGGATGGAACAAAGGTTAGGTAAAAATCGTCTAGAATTATAAGTACCAGAATATGGGTTATTAGCTGACCGTTGCTGGAACCCTAAATAATGGGCTTGTATTGTGCCTTTAATGCTCATCAATTAATATTCTAATGAATTATGACTGTTCGCTGCACAAATCTTACAATTTTGAAGCATATTATTCAAAGAACTAGATGAAGGTTGAAGATCACTTACCTATTTCCTTAATGTTTCAATTTTTGTAAATAAGGCAGCTATTGAATCTACTGACATAGCCCTTTTCTATCCCTTCATGTTTACTCCTTTGATTGCACCAAAGGTAGTTATTAGCAACCATGTCTTCAATCAGGTCATATACAACATCTATGGTCTTCTTCTTCAATGAACCTCTTGCAACTACATTATTGTTGCTTCTAGTTGCTAAATTGACCCATTATAAAATGTTTGTAGTATAAATTCCCTAGGTAGTTATGATGGGGGGCAGCTCCTCTGCAACTCCTTGAAATATGCCCATGCCTCGTACAATAATTCTCCCTTGTATGGCTAAAAGTTGGTGATTTTCTTCATGATCCTTGTTGTCCTTGTTAATAGGAAATATTTGGACAAAAAAGCTTGCACCCATTGGTCCTATGTTCTAACTTTTTCTATAGTAATGGAGTTCATCCATATCTTTTCTTGATCCTTTAGTATTAAGGGAAACAATCTCATCTTCACTGCATCTTCTGACAGCCTATTTTACCTGAAAGTATCACAAATTTCCTATAATTGGCAATGTGAGTATTAGGATCCTCAAGTGGCAAACTACAAAATTGAACATTTCTTTGCAAAATATTAAGTAAAGAAGGCTTGATTTTGAAATAGTTCGCATTCATGGGTGGTTTAGCAATTCCTTGCTAGTTAAGGTAAAACCCTGGTCACATAAAGTCCATCAAAGTTCTTTATTCACCACCTTGTTCCCTCTATTCAACCATTATCTGCTCAATTTGACCTTGTCTCCTTGCCTTTTTCAATTCCTTTTCTATTTTGGTGATGTAAAGTTCTTGCAATTTCTCTGCAGCTGTTGCACTCCTTCTGTTCATACACCTATTACACACTAGAAAAGAATGTCAAAATAAAAATAAAAAGAAAACTCAAATCAAAATGATTCAAACCAAACTCGATGCTAGGTACAATCCCTGGTAATGACGCCAAAAACTTGATAGGTAATTTTCCAAATTTTAAATTAAAACCTTTTATCCTGCAAGTATACGGATCGAAAATCACAATATAGATAGGTATCGCCCCATAGGGATTAGTTAGTCACCAAAATGATCTAAATTTCATTTATATTTGAAAGATCCAAAATATAAAAATTAAGAGTCATACATACACACTTCAGGGTTGTCTCAAAAGTAAGAACACAATTTTAGAAAATGGTGAATCAAAGTATCAATTTAACAACTTAGGGTTGCCATTACCTAACTATGTATTCTCTCACTTTAAAAATTTTCATTATGTTTAGCCCAAAATTTCCTAATGTCCTAGTTCTTTCACTCTTATTACGTGAACCAAATAAGCCTTGTTTAATGAAGTAAATGAGTTATGTAAGCTCTCACTTTCCATTTTTCACTTAACCATTAAAAGGATATGAACAAATTTTTAGACAACCACTTTTCTATTCAAGATCTCTTTCCAAATGGCAAGGTAACTTGATATATTGAGTATTCTTGGTGTAAGCCCACTCTTAGGGCACTTACTAACATATTTCTTAACACCATATCTCTATATGAGCTAATTATTGATAGCCATATATCATAAACATCAAATAACATTAAACACATCCATAACATCGAATAAAGTGAGGTACTACATAGTTTAGGTAGTAACTGTTGGATCAGAAACATAAGCATACTAGATTTGACTAAAACGGTAGATTTCAGAAAGTTTTTCCAAAATCAAAATTCAATGGAAGCATTATAACCAAATCAACATGTTTAATCTATAAATGATATGGTATTAGAAAATAAATAACATAAAAGACAGTAAAAATTATACCGACTCCTTGTTATAGCTTTGACTCCTCGCTTTAGTATCCTCTCTTTGTTAATGTATTCTCTCCTCGTTAGATTATCCTCGACCAATCTAATCTACTAGTTATTCTTCTTGGACAATTTAGTTAACAAGATCCTTTGGTGGGAAAGGAGAAGAAATTTGGAAGAGATTTTCCTCAATTGAAAGAAGCCAAAATTGAGACTCTTCTCATTCAAGTTTTGGCAAACTTACGCAAGAGAGGAGAGAGTGACTCAAAATGCAAGAACCCCTTCTATTCTTCTTCTTAATTTTGGTTAAACATCAAATAAAGAAGTGATTTGCATCCAATGCATCACCTCATTATTTAATCAATCATAAAGAAGCCAATAAATGAGACTCTTCTCATTTGTTTAAGATGGTTATATGAAAAGACCAATAATCGAAATGAGACCCTCTTCTTTTTGGTCATGAGATAAAAGAAGGGAGAGAGAGTACATCAAGTGCACCTCTTCCTTTCTTTAATCAAATGAATGCTAAAAGTTTATATGACATCATTAAAAGACAACCATTAAATCATTTAATGAAAAGATCATTACTTCATTTAATGACGATGAAGCATAATAAAAACCATCTTTAATTTAGCAATCAATGCTAAATGTGTAGCTGAAAATTTGCTACAAAAAATGAGATTTGCCCTCCTTTTATCTCTAATAACTTTGTTTCAATTTAATTAATCTAATTAATCAAATCAAACCAAAGTCCAGCACAATATTAAATGTTCATTTGGGCTTTTAATTAGCAATTAATTAGTGTAAGACCAACATTTAATCATAGGCTTAAAAACCTTTATTTATATTTCTTACTTTGCTTAATAACCTTCCTAGAAGCCAAGTGGGTATCTAATTGGAATTATATAATTCAAGCTCCAATAAGCCTGAAATTAATTTAATCTTATTAGAATTCATTCCAACTTATTAACCAAATGTCATTCCACTAAAGACAATTAGTTGAACTCTTAAATTACTAAATATTATGAGAACACATGTTTTAAATAAGATGTCTAATTGCAAACTTTGTTATGAACCATATTATAGCCATTTGTACAATAAAGGGTAAAATTATCATTTTACCCTTATGTTGGTTTTTCCTTCTAGATCTCCCATTTTACTCTATACGGTGACTAACACACAAGATCTCATCTTGGTGTTGAGACTTGATGGATGGCTAGTCTATCAAACTACTAGCGCCAGTTTAATCACTAAGTTTCGTAAAACATCTAGAAGTGATGATGTCACTATAAACTCTTAATTTGAGTTAATTTTCCCTGATACATATTTCAATTAATAATTCTAACACACAGACACAGGATTGATACTTTATAAAAATCCATTATGTTCATATCAAGAATTATAATCAAACATATATGAGTTTACCACTTATCAAGATTTTGGTTCATAATAAATAAATGCTAAGGTGTATGTTTCAAGATTAAAGTAATGGCCTACTTTATTCTTTAAAAACATACGGGATTCTAGATTCATTTAATAGTGTCATTATCTATAGTCAACTATTATCATGATATGAAACTCATCAGTCCATTGAAGTAAACTCCTTTATTTATACGGGATAAATCGTAACACTACATTCTAAACCATAATGAGTGACCAACTTGATTAGTCAACTGTGAATCAACTAATTTAGATTTTGATAACATACATGTTTCCCATACATCTCCATATACATGTATATTACTTACAAAAGAATCTTGGCATCTTATGACTAGTTATATAATGCTCATGCAAATAAAATTAAACTCTTTTGTTTAATTAATAATAAATATTTTCATTACAAAAGTAATTGGAAGAAGATTAAGTTATATATAAATACACTTACTTTCTAGGGAACTATATTTACATAACTCCAACAATCTTCCACTTGTCCTAAAGCAAGTTTGACATGTCTTTTGAGATAGCGTCTTCATGAATGGATCGACAAGGTTTTGCTTTGTGAGAATCTTTACCACATTCACCTCACCACGTTGTATTATCTCCCTTATAAGATCATACTTTAACTCAATGTGTTTAGCAACTTTATGATTTCGAGGTTCTTTAGAATTAGCCACTGCCCCATTATTATCACAATAAAATGTAATGGCCTTTTCTGCCTCTGGAATTGCCTCCAAATCATTTAGGAACTTGCAAAGCTAGACTGCTTCCTTTTTTACTTCACAAACAGCAACATAAGATTGCTTGACACTCCTCCAGACTATGGCTTCACCTCCTAAAAAATAAAACCATAAGCTGATTTCCTTGAATCAACATTTGATTGGAATCCTGTTAGAATAAGGTTACTTCCAGAATTAATAAGCTTTAAGTTCTTTGTCCTACGAGGATACTTTAGTATGCACTTAACTGTATTCCAATGCTCCATTCCTAGATTGGATCGGAATCTACTTACTTGTCCCACAGCGTAACAGATATCCGATCTAGTGCAAAGTATAACAAACATGAAAATTGCAACTACTAAAGTATATGGAATGCTATGCATTCATTCAACCTCCTCTTGGGTCTTATGCAACACCCCATGTTAGGGGTTAGAATATTGAGGAATTACAGTGCATTATATACTTTGCACATTGAGTTGTCACTAAAATGTGCATATGTATTTTTGATACATACAAAATAAATATACATGCATGTATTGACAATTTTCTGAGTAAATTGGCTTTCTAAATATTATTAAATTGTGGAAAATTTATTTGGAGATTATTAGTAATATTTCAAAATTTTTGGAAATTTTAGGAATTTTGGGATATTAGGAAAAACAGATAAATGGCATTATGACATGTAACACTTATAAGTGGGTGGAAAATGACTCATATGCAATGGAACCATGTGTCAATGGATTAAGGAAACACGTTAGCACATGGTTTTGAAGGACAAAATCCTATAGCTTTGTTGTTCTTCAGTTTCGCTTTGATTTGTATTCTGCACCAAAACCATGTTCTTCAATATCAAAACTAGGATTTGACTAAAGAAGTAAGTAATTTGTGTTATAGCTTTATGGATAATTTGCAAATGAATTTGATGTTGTTATAGTACTAGAAATGAGCACATGCATGAGAAGTTTAAGTAATACAACTTCGATGATGCCAGGATCTTTTACATAAACTTGGTGTGACTTCGAGAATATGCAAATTATGTATTTGAGATTGTGGGCGTGGAAGTTCATTATGATTTAGTTAAATATAGAAAAATATGGTATAGAACCATGAGGCTATAGATTCTGCATTGGTGGTGGTCTGAAAATAAAGTATAGTAGTAAGAATGAAAACACACACTAATAAGAGAAAGTGAACCTGTAGTTTGGATTTCTGATATGTATATTGGATCTTAATTTTGAGTTATTCTGGAGTAAGGTGAGTTAGAATGAAGTCGATATATAACGAAAATAAGTTGGAAATGTTTTAAACAAATAGTAAGAATTGATGTGGATGGAAGAAAGAAAGTGTAGAAAAGTTAGAAAATGAAACAAAGAAGAAGAAGAAAAACTGGCGGTGAAGAAGAAGGATGTCACGATCGTGCAAAAAAGAGGTTGACGAATCATGATCATACTTCAGCATGATTCCAACTTCGTAGGTCCACCCAGAGTGTTGCGGTCGTGTATGTGCATGATTGTGACTTCCCTATTTATCCGAAGGAGGTTATTTTTTGAACATACTTTGATCTTTTTGTCATAACTTCTCCACCCGACATCCAAATGACTTGATTCTTGAACCATTGGACTCAAATCATATTGACACATCTCAAACAAAATTTTTAGCCATCTGAATTCAATTATGAATGATTGAATCATAAAACTAGGACTGGATCTAAATTGATGTGCACAGCTGAGTGTGAAGGATGCACAACTGTGACTATTATTTATTAGAATGCATAAGCATGACTGATGGTTAAACACCCATGACTAAATTAATGTAGAGTGCTATACATAAATATTGCACAACTATTACTCAATTTTCCTTAATTTTTCTACCTCTCCATAAAAATTGGTATCCTTTTGAATTGATTTGAAAAAGATTGATTGAATGAAAGTGAGGGAATTTGTTGGAATAGTATGAACTATAATGATTTTACTGAACATAGTATTTTACTTATATCTGGACCCATAGATTTTTAAATGTAGTAATTCTTGATTTGAATTAAAATAGAGACATAAGGTTACAAATTGACTTAAGAGATTGAATTCTAATTCTTCCTATAATAATTTCAAAATCTGATTTAAAGTTGAGATAGGAATTCTATTGAAGCTTGAGAAAAGTTTGAAACTTTTAGGAATAAATTTCAATATACAAAACCAAATGGAATGATCTTGATTTCATTATAAACTTAAGACATGGTAGAATAATTTTATAGAAGGAAGTCTTATCAAATTACCTTACCTTTTTTATAAGAATAATTGAGCAAAGTGGAACCGAAAGTTAGTTATTAGATCAATCTGGATTGATCAATGGAGTTTGGTTTCACATGATTGATAGCGTGACAAGATTAAGGATAAGAAACCCAAAATTTGTCATGAACATGCATCATACGTATTCAGTATAGATGAATATGCATTAATGAATTTTTAATGATGCATAATAGTGATATTTGTTTGTACTAAATGTTATAAAGGAACACATAGAGCAATCACTTCCAGATATTGCCGAGACGTCAAGGCAATAAACAATAAGGGAGCTTTTGTAAGTAATTTAGATGGTATCTTCTATGAGTAATTTAGATGGTCTCTTCTGTAAGTAATTTAGATGGTCAATTTTGTAATTAGTTCACTATGTAATTCAGTAAGTGCTTTTTGATAGTTTTTCTTTGACTGTTTTGTTTGCTATTGATTTGGATCATTAAAAGATTTGCAAAGCTATAAGAATGTGATATGTTTAAATTCATGATATGAAACCACTAATTTATATGTGTAATGAATTTTAGATACTTTTGTTTCTGAATTTGTTAAGTCCTAGTTATAGGTAAATGGGTATTCCTAGAAGGGTCTGCATCTACTCTTGTGGCACTTCAGTTCTAAGACTTTTGTATCTCCTGGACACTTCGATATTAAGACATCAGTCTCTCTTAGACCCTTTATGTCAAAACTTCAGTCTCTCCTATATAAGTGCTGTTATCTGCTTCTATAAACTGATTAACAGATATTTGATTTTGTATTCTGATTCATATTTGATTTTGGATATAATCAAAGAAACTATGTTCTAATGCTGAAGGGCTTACACCCTCTTTTGGATATTCAGTTCTGTTATCTTTTCATTATGTTCTAAAATACTTTAGGTTGAACTGTTTGATAAGACAAGCTTTTAATGCATGCTTATGCTATTATATGATTCGGCATGATTAGTTGTCACTTTATGCAAAGTTAGTTATTACTCACTAAGCTATATGCTTAGCATGATGAATTTTCCCCTTGTAGGTTCAAAGTAAGGATTATAAAGACTAGGACAAGTCAACCATGATGGCCAATGGAGTATGAGTCTTGTTTAGATAAAATGTATTTTGTGTTTATTTTGACTTGTATTTAAAGTGTATGACTCTAAATTGTTATAAGTTTTTATAATAACTATATTTCAAGTTGGTTTCAATTTTTGGGATAAATTTGTGTTAAGTTCATGTGATATAATGTATGTATGTTTTGAACAAGTTTGGAATGGTATGTAATGTATGTTTGCTTTAGTTTCTAAAAATATATGTAATGAATGTTTGTTATCAAAGCTATGGTTTAGGCGATTCTGGTTTAACCAGAGGTTAACTACTGCTTCTATTTAAGTGTAAAAGTTGTGTTTTGGCCTAATGTAGTGTCCCATGTTTTGTCTATAGAACTAATGATGAAAAGATCATGCGAAGCTATTGATGATGTTATTGAGAGCAATCATCCTGAGCAAACTTGTCCTTCAATATCTAGACCCTCTGCGGGTCAATCGAGAAGATGCTGTGGTACCACCTCCTCCTCTAGCTTAGGGAGATGCTTTAGTGAAGCTGTCGTAGGATTTGATGACACTATTGCATCAGATGATAGAACCTAAGGCTCCAATTGATCAGTTGAGGAAGTACGGAGCTAAAGAATTTACTGGGACATCCTTAGAGGAATCAGGGAGAGCTGAATTTTGGATTGAGAAGTTGAAGAGTGTATTGGATGAGACCAGTTGTCCATCGGAGCAGATGGTACATTGTGCTGTCTCTTTTTTTCAAGAAGTGGCCTATGAATGGTGGAAGTTCATTATGAGAAATTGGCAGCTACTTGTGCCCCTAACTTGGGATTACTTTGCCCAAGAATTCAAAGCTAAGTATATGACAGAGGCTTACAAAAAGGATAAGTGGAAGAAATTTCTGAATTTGAAGCAGAGAATCTTATCAGTTGCTAAGTATGATCAAGAACTCAACTAACTTAGTAAGTATGTTGGACCCCATTTCCGGAGCCCAACAGTGAACATGAAAGCGCGGTGCTTGGTGCATGAGGGGAAACCTTGGAGTTGAAACGTATAAATTAAAAGAAGAAGAAATCCCTAGGAAGCACAAGCGGGCGTCGCCGCGGCGTGTGATGTCTCGCCGCGGCGAACCCTCTCGGCTAGCTACGCCGCGGCGAGCAAACGAGTTCTCGCCGCGGTGAGCGAACCCAACATGCGGCTTCGCCGTGGCGAACATGCGGCCTCGTCGCGGCGAAGACCTCCTTTGGCCCACAGTGAACAAACCTGAAACTTTCTCTCATTTTATTTAAAACAACCCATCTCAAACCTTAACAAAATACAACCAAGCAACTTCTAAATGATTCAATGCAGAAGATTAACATCATGTCTCATTAATATC
>JAOSBK010072753.1:0-14551 GCA_027568895.1 Erythroxylum shatona
TGAAAATGTCACGAAATTTCACATTGCACAATGTTTTTTCAAAACGTCATAAAAAATTCACGAAATGCCAAATTGCGCGATGTTTTTTGAAAACGTTAAAAAAATGTGACGAAAGGTCACATTGTGCGACATTTTTTTAAACTTCATGAAAATGTTAAAAAATGTCACATTAGAGGACGTATTTTTAAATGTCACGAAATGTCCCATTACGAGAATTTTTTTAGAAATGTCATGAAAATGTGACGAAAGGTCACATTGCACAACGTTTTTTTAAACCTCAAGAAAATGTTAGGAAATGTCACATTTTGCCACGTTTTTTAAATGTCACAAAAATGTCACGAAATGTAACATTGTGCGAAGTTTTTTGGAAACGTCATGAAAATGTCACGAAATGTCACATTGCGGGGCGTTTTTTGGAGACGTCATGACAATGTGACGAAATGACACATTGCGCGAAGTTTTTTTAAACGTCAGGAAAATGTCACGAAATGTCACATTGCGAGACATTTTTTAGAAACGTCATGAAAATGTTACAAAATCTCACATTGCACTACCTTTTTTGGAAACGTCATGAAAATGTCACGAAATGTCTCATTGCGCGACATTTTTTGGAAACGTCATGAAAATGTCACGAAATGCCTCAATACGCGACGTTTTTTGGAGACGTCATGGAAATGTGAGGAATTGTCACATTGCGCGACGTTTTTTGGAAATGTCTTGAAAATGTCACGAAATGTCTCATTGCGCGATGTTTTTTGGAAACGTCATGAAAATGTCACGAAATGTCACATTGCGCGACATTTTTTGTAAACCTCATGAAATGTCACATTGCGCGATGTTTTTTAAACGTCATGAAAATGTCACGAAATGTCACATTGCGCGACCTTTTTGAAAAAATCATGAAAATGTCACGAAATTCACATTGCATGACATTTTTTTAAACATCATGAAAATGTCACGAAATGTCACATTGCGCAATGTTTTTTCAAAACATCATAAAAAAGCCACGAAATGTCAAATTGCGCGACCTTTTTTGAAAAAATCATGAAAATATAACGAAATGTCACATTGCGCGGAGTTTTTTGTAAACGTCATGAAAATGTCACGAAATGTCACGTTGTGCGATGATTTTTATAAACGTCATGAAAATGTCACGAAATGCCACATTGCGCAAGTTTTTTTAAACCTCACGAAAATATTAGGAAATGTCACATTTTGAGACGTTTTTTAAATGTCATTGCGCGACGTTTTTTAAAAACGTGATGAAAATGTGTCAAAATGTCACATTACGCGACGTTTTTTTTCAACGTCAGAAAAATGTCACAAAATGTTACATTGCGTGAAGTTTTTTGGAAACCTCATGAAAATGTCATGAAATGTCTCATTGCGCGACGTTTTTTGGAGACGTCATGAAAATTTCACGAAATGCCTCATTGCGTGACGTTTTTTGGAAGCGTCATGAAAATGTTACAAAACATCACATTGAGAGACGTTTTTTGCAAAAGTCATGAAAATGTCACATTGCGTGACGTTTTTTTAAAAGTCATGAAAATGTCTTGAAATGTCACATTGCGCGACCTTTTTTGAAAAAATCTTGAAAATGTCACGAAATTTCACATTGCACAATGTTTTTTCAAAACGTCATAAAAAATTCACGAAATGCCAAATTGCGGGACATTTTTTTAAACCTCATGAAAATGTCACATTATAGGACATATTTTTAAATGTCACGAAATGTCCCATTACGAGAAGTTTTTTGGAAACATCATGAAAAGACACATTGCGTGACGTTTTTTGGAAACGTCTTGAAAATGTGACGAAATGTCACATTACGTGATATTTTTTTAAACGTCAGGAAAATGTCACCAAAAGTCCCATTGCGCGACATTGTTTGGGAACGTCATGAAAATGCCACGAAATGTCTCATTGCGTGACGTTTTTTGGAAACGTCATGAAAATGTCACGAAATGTCACATTGTGCGACGTTTTTTGGAAACCTCATAAAAATATGACGAACTATCACATTGCGCGATATTTTTTGGAAAAGTCATGAAAATGTGACGAAATGTCACATTGCGTGATGTTTTTTTAATCGTCATGAAAAAGTCACGAAATATCACATTGCGCAACATTTTTTTCGAAACGTCATGAAAAAGTCACGAAATGCCAAATTGCGCGACGTTTTTTGAAAACGTCAAGGAAATGTTACGAAAGGTCACATTGCGCGACGTTTTTTTTAAACCTCATGAAAATGTTTGGAAATGTCCCATTCTGCGACGTTTTTTTAAATGTCATGAAATGTCACATTGTGCGATGTTTTTTGGAAACGTCATGAAAATGTCACGAAATGTCGCATTGCGTGATTTTTTTAGAAACGTCATGAAAATGTGACGAACTGTCATATTACGCGACGTTTTTTTAAACATCAGGAAAATGTCACAAAATGTCTCATTGTGCGACATTTTTTGGAAATGTCATGAAAATGTCACGAAATGTCTCATTGCGTGACGTTTTTTAGAAACGTCGTGAAAATGTCACGAAATATCACATTGCGTGGCATTTTTTGTAAACGTCATGAAAATTTCACGAAATGTCACATTGCGCAATGTTTTTTTAAATGTCACGAAAATGTCACAAAATGTCACATTGCACGAAATGTCACATTGCGCAGCATTTTTTCGAAACGTCATGAAAAAGTCACGAAATGTCAAGTTGGGCGACGTTTTTTGAAACTTCATGAAAATGTTAGGAAATGTCACATTTTAAGACGTTTTTTTAAATGTCATTGCGCGACGTTTTTTGGAAACGTGATGAAAATGTGTCAAAATGTCACATTACGCGACTTTTTTTTCAACGTTAGGAAAATGTCCCAAAATGTCACATTACGTGACGTTTTTTGGAACGTCATGAAAATTTCACAGAATGCCTCATAGCGCAACGTTTTTTGGAAGCGTCATGAAAATGCCACAAAATGTCACATTGCGAGACGTTTTTTACAAAAGTCATGAAAATGTCACGAAATGTCATTTTGCGCGACCTTTTTTGAAAAAATCTTGAAAATGTCACGAAATTTCACATTGAGCAATGTTTTTTCGAAACGTCATAAAAAATTCACGAAATGCCAAATTGCGCGACATTTTTTGAAAACGTCAAGAAAATTTGACGAAAGGTCACATTGTGTGACGTTTTTTAAACCTCATGAAAATGTTAGAAAATGTCACATTTTACGACGTATTTTTAAATGTCACGAAAAGTCCCATTGTGCGAAGTTTTTTGGAAACGTCATGAAAATGTCACATTGCGCGACGTTTTTTGGAAACATCGTGAAAATGTGACGAAATGTCACATTACGTGACATTTTTTTAAACGTCAGGAAAATGTCACCAAAAGTCACATTGCGCGACATTGTTTGGGAACGTCATGAAAATGTCACGAAATGTCTCATTGCGTGACGTTTTCTGGAAACTTCATGAAAATGTCATGAAATGTCACATTGTGCGACGTTTTTTGGAAACGTCATGAAAATATGACGATATATCACATTGCGCGACAGTTTTTGGAAAAATCATGAAAATGTGACAAAATATCACATTGTGCGATGTTTTTTAAATGTCATAAAATTGTCACGAAATGTCACATTGCGCTACATTTTTTGGAAACGTCATAAAAATATGGCGAAATATCACATTGCACGATATTTTTTGGAAAAATTATGAAAATGTGACGAAATGTCACATTGCGCGACGTTTTTTTAAACATCATGAAAAAGTCACGAAATATCACATTGCGCAACGTTTTTTTCGAAACGTCATGAAAAAGTCACGAAATGCCAAATTGCGTGACGTTTTTTGAAAACGTCAAGGAAATGTTACGAAAGGTTACATTGCGCGACGTATTTTTTAAACTTCATGAAAATGTTTGGAAATGTCCCATTTTGTGACGTTTTTTTAAATGTCACGAAATGTCACATTGCGCGAAGTTTTTTGGAAACATCATGAAAATGTCACGAAATGTCGCATTGCATTACTTTTTTGGAAACGTCATCAAAATGTCACGAAATGTCACATTACGCGACGTTTTTTTAAACATCAGGAAAATGTCACAAAATGTCTCAATGCGCGATGTTTTTTGGAAAGGTCATGAAAATGTCACGAAATGTCTCATTGCGTGACGTTTTTTAGAAATGTCGTGAAAATGTCACGAAATGTCATATTGCACTATGTTTTTTTGGAAACGTTATGAAAATGTGTCGAAATGTCACCTTACGCGACTTTTTTTTAAGCGTCAAGAAAATGTCACGAAATGTCAAATTGCGCGACGTTTTTTGAAAATGTCAGGAAAACATCACGAAATGTCACATTATGCGACGTTTTTTGAAAATGTCATGAAAATGTCACGAAATGCCACATTGCTCGATGTTTTTTGTAAACGTTATGAAAATGTCACGAAATGTCACATTTTGGGACGTTTTTTTAAACGTATTGAAAATGTCACGAAATGTCACCTTGTGCGACGTTTTTTTAAATGTCATGAAAATGTCACGAAATGTCACATTGTGCAGCTTTTGTTTTGAAACATCATGAAAAAGTCACGAAATGTCAAATTGCGCGATGTTTTTTGAAAATGTCAAGAGAAATTGACTAAAGGTCACATTGTACGACATTTTTTTAAACCTTATGAAAATGTTAGAAAATGTCACATTTTGCAACGTATTTTTAAATGTCACGAAATGTCGAAGTTTTTTGGGAACATCATGAAAATGTTACGAAATGTCTTATTGCATGACGTTTTTTGGAAACGTCATGAAAATGTCAAAAAATATCACATTACGCGACATTTTTTGAAAACGTCATGAAAATATGACGAAATGTCACATTTCGCTACGTTTTTTTAAACGTCAGGAAAATGTCACGAAATGTCACATTGCGCAACATTTTTTGGAAATGTCAGGAAAATGTCACGAAATGTCACATTGCGCGACGTTTTTTGGCAACATCATGACAATGTCACGAAAAGTCTCATTGCGCGATGTTTTTTGGAAACGTTATGAAAATGTCACGAAATGTCACATTGCGCGACGTCTTTTTGAGACGTCATGACAATGTTAAGAAATGTCTCATTGGACGATATTTTTTGGAAGCATTAGGAAAATGTCACAAAATGTCACATTGCGTGACATTTTTTGGAAACCTCATGAAAATGTCAGGAAATGTCACATTGTGCGACGTTTTTCAGAAACGTCATGAAAATGTGACGAAAAGTCACATTGCACCACATTTTTTGGAAACATCATGAAAATGTCACGAAATGTTAAGTGTGCGATGTTTTTTTGAAACGTCATGAAAATGTCATGAAATGCCTTATTGCGCGATGTTTTTTGGAAACGTCATAAAAATGTCACGAAATGTCTCATTGCGTGACGTTTTTTAGAAACGTCATGAAAATGTCACAAAACGTCACATTGCGAGACGTTTTTTGTAAAAGTTATGAAAATGTCACGAAATGCCACATTGCGCAACGATTTTTTAAACGTCATGAAAATTTCATGAAGTGTCACATTGTGCGAACTTTTTTGGAAAAAACATGAAAATGTCATGAAATGTCACATTGTGCGACATTTTTTTAAACGTTATGAAAATGTCATGAAATGCCACATTGCGCAATGATTTTTTAAACGTCATGAAAATTTCATGAAATGTCCCATTGGGCGAACTTTTTTGAAAAAACGTGAAAATGTCACGAAATGTCTCATTGCACGACGTTTTTTAGAAACGTCACAAAAATGTGACGAAATGTCACATTACGCGACGTTTTTTTTAAACGTCAGGAAAATGTCACCAAAAGTCACATTGCGCAATGTTTGTTGGGAACGTCAAGAAAATGTCACGAAATGTCACTTTGTGCGATTTTTTTTAAACATCATGAAAATGCCACGAAATGTCACATTGTGTGAGCTTTTTTGGAAAAATAATGAAATTGTCACGAAATGTCACATTGCCCGATGTTTTTTGAAACGTCATAAAAATGTCACGAAATGTCCCATTGCGCAATATTTTTTTTGAAAAGTCATGAAAAAGTGACAAAATGTCAAATTGCGCGACGTTTTTTGAAAACGTCAAGAAAATGTGACGAAAGGTCACATTGCGCGACGTTTTTTTAAACCTCATGAAAATGTTAGGAAATGTCACATTTCAAATGTCACATTGCGCGAAGTATTTTGGAAACGTCATGAAAATGTCACGAAATGTCTCATTGCGAGATGTTTTTTGGAAACGTCATGAAAATGTCACGAAATGTCACATTGCGCGACGTTTTTGGTAAACGTCATGAAAATTTCACGAAATGTCGCATTGCGCGACATTTTTTAAACGTCATGAAATGTCACATTGCACGACCTTTCTTGGAAAAATCATGAAAATGTCACGAAATTTCACATTGCGCGGTGTTTTTCTAAACTTCATGAAAATGTCACGAAATGTCTCATTGTGCAACGCTTTTTCAAAACGTCATGAAATGTCAAATTGCATGACATTTTTTGAAGATGTGACGAAAGGTCACTTTGCCCGACGACTTTTTTAAACCTCATGAAAATGTTAGGAAATGTCACATTTTGGGACTTTTTTTTTTATCTCACGAAAATGTCACGAAATGTCACATTGTGCGACTTTTTTTGGAAAAATGAAGAAAATGTCACGAAATGTCACATTACGCAACGTTTTTTGTAAACGTCATGAAAATGTCACGAAATGTCACATTGCGCGAAATTTTTTTAAACCTCATTAAAATGTTAGGAAATGTCACATTTTGCGACATTTTTTTAAATGTCATTTCGCGACGTTTTTTAGAAACGTAATGAAAATGTGACAAAATGTCTTATTACGTGGCTTTTTTTTCAACGTCAGGAAAATGTCACAAAACGTCACATTGCACGACGTTTTTTGGAAATGTCATGAAAAAGTCACGAAATGTCTCATTGTGCGACGTTTTTTGGAGACGTCATGAAAATTTCACTAAATGTCTCATTGTGCGACGTTTTTTGGAAACGTCATGAAAATGTCACAAAATGTCACATTGCGCGACGTTTTTTTAAAAGTCACGAAAATGTTAGAAATGTCACATTGCGCGACCTTTTTTGAAAAAATCTTGAAAATGTCACGAAATTTCACATTGCGCAACGTTTTTTTCGAAATGTCATAAAAAATTCACGAAATGTCAAATTGCGAGACGTTTTTTGAAAGCGTCAAGAAAATGTGATGAAAAGTCACATTGTGCGACGTTTTTTTAAACCTCATGAAAATGTTAGAAAATGTCACATTTTACAACGTTTTTTAAAATGTCACGAAAATGTCATAAAATGTCACATTGCGCGAAGTGTTTTGGAAACGCCACGAAATGTCACATTGTTTGACCTTTTTTGGAAACATCATGAAAATATGACGAAATGTCACATTGCGCGATATTTTTTTAAACCTCATGAAAATGTTAGGAAATGTGACATTTTGGGACGTTTTTTTAAATGTCACAAAATGTCACATTGCCCGACATTTTTTGGAAACGTGATGAAAATGTGAAGAAATATCACATTGCGCGACATTTTTTAAAAACATTAGGAAAATGTCACAAAATGTCTCATTACGCGATGTTTTTTGAAAATGTCATGAAAATGTCACGAAATGTCTCATTGCGCGACACTTTTCTGAAACATCATGAAAATGTCACGAAATGTCACATTGCACGACGTTTTTTGTAAACGTCATGAAAATGTCAAGAAATGTCACATTGCGCGACATTATTTTAAACGTCACGAAAATGTCACGAAATGTGACATTGCGCGGCCTTTTTTGGAAACATCATGAAAATGTCACGAAATGTCACATTGTGCGATGATTTTTTAAACGTCATGAAAATGTCACAAAATGTCACATTGCGCAACATTTTTTTCGAAATGTCATGGGAAAGTCACAAAATGTCAAATTGCACGACGTTTTTTGAAAACGTCAAGAAAATGTGACGAAAGGTCACATTGCGCGACGTTTTTTTTAAACCTCTTGAAAATGTTATGAAATCTCATATTTTGCGACATTTTTTAAATGTCACAAAAATGTCACGAAATGTCACATTGCGCGAAGTGTTTTGAAAATGTCACGAAAACGTCACGAAATTTCACATTGCGTGACGTTTTTTGAAACGTCCTAAAAATGTGACGAAATGTCACATTACGCGACGTTTTTTTAAACGTCAGGAAAATGTCAAGAAATGTCAGATTGCGCGACGTTTTTTGGAAATGTCAGGAAAATGTCACAAAATGTGACATTGCGTCACATTTTTTGGAAACGTCATGAAATTGTCGCAAAATGTCACATTGCGCGACGTTTTTTATAAATGTCATGAAAATGTCATATTGCGCGACGTTTTTTTCAACGTATTAAAAATGTGACGAAATGTCACATTGTGCGACCTTTTTTGAAAAAAATCATGAAATGTCGCATTGCACGATGTTTTTTTAAACATCATCAAAATGTCACAAAATTGCGCAACATTTTTTTTCGAAACGTTAAGAAAAAGTCACGAAATGTCAAATTACGCAACATTTTTTAAAACCTTATGAAAATGTTAGAAAATGTCACATTTTGCGACGTATTTTTAAATGTACCACAATGTCCCATTGCGCGAAGTTTATTGGAAACGTCATGAAAATGTCACGAAATGTCACATTGCGCGACGTTTTTTAGAAACATCACGAATATGTGACAAAATTTCACATTACGTGATGTTTTTTTTAAACGTCAGGAAAAAGTCACCAAAAATCACATTGCGCGATGTTTGTTGGGAACGTCATGAAAATGTCTCATTGCACGACGTTTTTTAGAAACGTCATGAAAATGTCACGAAATGTCACATTGCGTGAAGTGTTTTGGAAATGTCATGAAAACGTCAAGAAATGTCACATTGCGCGATGTTTTTGGAAACGCCCTGAAAATGTGACGAAATGTCACATTACGTGACTTTTTTTTAACGTCAGGAAAATGTCACGAAAAGTCAGATTGCACGACGTTTTTTGAAAATGTCAGAAAAATGTCCCGAAATGTGACATTGCGTGACCTTTTTTGGAAACATCATGAAATTGTCACCAAATGTCACATTGCACGACGTTTTTTGTAAACATCATGAAAATGTCACGAAATGTCACATTGCGCGACGTTTTTCAACGTATTGAAAATTTCACATTGTGCGACCTTTTTTGAAAAAATCATGAAAATGTCACAAAATGTCGAATAGCGCGACGTTTTTTTAAACATTATCAAAATGTCACGAATTGTCACATTGCGCAACATTTTTTTCAAAACGTTATGAAAAAGTCCAGAAATGTCAAATTGCGCGACGGTTTTTGGAAACGTCATGAAAATGTGACAAAATGTCACATTACCCGATGTTTTTTTTAAACGTCAAGAAAATGTCACCAAAAGTCACATTGCGCGATGTTTGTTGGGAACCTCATGAAAATGTCACAAAATGTCTCATTGCGCGACATTTTTTAGAAACGTCATGAAAATGTCACGAAATGTCACATTGCGCGACATTTTTTGGAAACTTCATGAAAATATGACGAAATTTCACATAATGCCACGTTTTTTTTAACATCAAGAAAATGTCACGAAATGTCACATTGCGCAACGTTTTTTGGAAATGTCAGGAAAATGTCACGAAATGCCACATTGCGCGATGCTTTTTGAAAACTTGATGAAAATGTCACGAAATGTCTCATTGCGCGATATTTTTTTAGAACATCACGAAAATGTCATGAAATGCCACATTGTGCCACTTTTTTTTAAACGTCATGAAAATGTCACACTGTGCGACCTTTTTTGGAAAAATCGTGAAAATGTCACGAAATGTCACATTGCGCGATGTTTTTTAAAACGTCATGAAAAAGTCACAAAATGTCACATTGCGTGACGTTTTTTTATAAACGTCATGAAAATATCACAAAATGTGACATTGCGTGACACTTTTCTAAACATTATGAAAATGTCACGAAATGTCACATTGTGCGACCTTTTTTTGGAAAAATCATGAAAATGTCACGAAATGTCACATTGCGGGGCATTTTTTTAAACGTCATGAAAATGTAACGAAATGTCACATTGCGCAATCTTTTTTGAAAAAATCATGAAAATATCACGAAATGTCACATTGCGTAATGGTTTTTTAGACGTCATGAAAATGTCACGAAATGTCACATTGCGCGACATTTTTTGGAAACGTCATGAAAATGTGATGAAATGTCACATTACACGACGTTTTTTTAAACGTCAGGAAAATGTCACGAAATGTCACATTGCACGACCTTTTTTGGAAATATCAAGAAAATGTCACGAAATGTCATATTGCGCGACGTTTTTTGACAATGTCATGAAAATGTCACGAAATGTGACATTGCGCCAAGTTTTTTGGAAAGTTCATGAAAATGTCACGAAATGTCACATATTTTTGAAAATGTCATGAAATGTCATGTTGCGCCACATATTTTTGAAACGTCATGAAAATGTCACGAATTGTCATAGTTGGCGAAATTTTTTTGAAACGTCGTGAAAATGTCACAAAATGTCACATTGCTTGACGTTTTTTGGAAACGTCAAGAAAATGTCAGGAAATGTCGCATTGCGTGACGTTTTTTGGAAACGTTATGAAAAGGTCACAAAATGTCACATTGCGTGACATTTTTTGGAAACGTCACGAGATGTGACATTGTGCGATATTTTTTTTAAAACGCCATGAAAATGTCACGACATGTCACATTGCGAGACTTTTTTTGGAAATGCCATGAAAATGTCACGAAATGTCACATTGCGCCAAGTTTTTTGGAAATGTCATGAACATGTGACGAAATCTAACATTACGAGACGTTTTTTTTAAACGTCAGGAAAAATGTCATGAAATGTCACATTGTGCGACGTTGTTTTTAAACCTCATAAAAATGTTAGAAAATGTCACATTTTGCGACGTATTTTTAAATGTCACGAAACGTCCCATTGCGCGAAGTTTTTTGGAAACGTCATGAAAATGTCACGAAATGTCACATTGCGCGACGTTTTTCAGAAACGTCATGAATATGTGACGAAATGTCACATTAAGCGACGTCTTTTTAAACTTCAGGAAAATGTCACCAAAAGTCACATTGCACGAAATTTTTGGGAAAAGTCATGAAAATGTCACGAGATGTCACATTGAGAAACATTTTTTGGAAACGCCATGAAAATGTCACGAAACGTCACATTGCGCCACATTTTTCGGAAACGTCATGAAAATGTCACCAAATGTCACACTGCGCGACGTTTTTTGGAAACGTCACGAAAATGTGACGAAATCTAACATTACGCGACGTTTTTTTTAAACGTCAGGAAAATGTCACATTATGCGACATTTTTCTTAAACCTCATGAAAATGTTAGAAAATGTCACATTTTTGCGACCTATTTTTAAATGTCACGAAATGTCCTATTGCGCGAAGTTTTTTGGAAACGTTATGAAAATGTCACGAAATGTTACATTGCGCGACGTTTTTTAGAAATGTCATGAAAATGTGATGAAATGTCACATTACGCGACGTTTTTTTAATCGTCAGGAAAATGTCACCAAAAGTCACATTGCGTGATATTTTTTGGGAACGTCATGAAAATTTGACGAAACGTCTCATTGCGCGACATTTTTTAGAAACGGCATGAAAATGTCATGAAATGTCACATTGCACGACGTTTTTTGTAAACGTCATGAAAATGTCATGAGGTGTCACATTGCGCAATGTTTTTTTGAAATGTCACGAAATGTCTCATTGCGCGATGTTTTTTTGAAACGTCATGATATGTCACATTGCGTGACGTTTTTTTAAGAAATATTACAAAAATGTCACATTGCGTGACATTTTTTTAAACGTCATGAAAATGTGACAAAATGTTACATTGCGCCACCTTTTTTGGAAAAATCATGAAAATGTCACATTGCGCAATGTTTTTTTAAATGTCATGAAAAAGTCACGAAATGTCACATTGCGCGATGTTTTTTAAAAACGTCATGAAAATATCACGAAATGTCACATTGCGCAACGCTTTTCTAGATGTCATGAAAATGTCACATTACGTGACCTGTTTTGGAAAAATCATTAAAATGTCACGAAATGTCACATTGCGCGACATTTTTTTAAACGTCATGAAAATGTAACGAAATGTCACATTGCGCAACCTTTTTTGGAAAAATCATGAAAATGTCACGAAATGTCACATTGCGTGATGTTTTTTTAGACGTCATGAAAATGTCACGAAATGTCACATTGCGTGACATTTTTTGGAAATGTCATGAAAATTTGACGAAATGTCACATTTTGTGACGTTTTTTTAAATATCACGAAATGTCACATTGTGCCATTTTTTTGGAAACGTTAAGGAAATGTCACCAAGTGTCACATTGTGTCACGTTTTTTGAAAACGTCATGAAAATGTTACGAAATCTAACATTAGACGACATCTTTTTAAACGTCAAAAAAATGTCACAAAATAACACATTGCGAGACTTTTTTTGGAGACGTCATGAAAATGTCACGAAATGTCATATTGCGTGATGTTTTTTGGAAACGTCATGAAAATGTCACAAAATGTCACAATGCGCAACGTTTTTTTAAACATCGTGAAAATGTCACGAAATATTACATTGAGCGACATTTTTTGCAAAAATCATGAAAATGTGACGAAATGTCGCATTTCGCGATGTTTTTTTAAACGTCATGAAAATGTCACGAAATGCCGCATTACGCGACGTTTTTTGGAAACGTCATGAAAATGTCACGAAATATCACATTGCACGACTTTTTTTTAAACGTCATGAAAATGTCATGAAATGTCACATTGCGCGACGTTTTTTGGAAACGTCATGAAAATGTCTCTAAATGTCACATTGCACGCCGTTTTTTGAAAAAGTCATAAAACTATCATGAAAAAACACATTGCGAGACGTTTTTTCAAAAATTCATGAAAATGTCACGAAATGTTAAATTGCTCAACATTTTTTGAAAACATCATAAAAATGTCAAGAAATGTTTTATTGCGCAACGTTTTTTTTAAACGTCATGGAAATGTCAAAAAATGTCACATTGCGCGACATTTTTTGGAAACATCATGAAAATGTCACGAAAAGTCACATTACGCGACGTTTTTTGAAAACGTCACAAAAATGTCACAAAATGTCACATTGCACGACGTTTTTTGGAAAAGTCATGAAACTGTCATGAAAAGTCACATTGCTCAACATTTTTTTGAAAATTCATGAAAATGTCACCAAAATGTTAAATTGTGTGACGTTTTTTAAAAACGTCACAAAAATGTCACGAAATGTCACATTGCGCGACATTTTTTTAAATGTCATGGACATGTTGCAAAATTTCATATTGAGCGACATTTTTTGAAAATATCATGAAAATGTCACAAAAAGTCAAATTGCGCGACGTCTTTTGGAAACGTCATGAAAATGTCACAAAATTTCAGATTGCGCGATGTTTTTTAGAAATGTCATAAAAATCTCACGAAAAGTCACATTGCAGGACTTTTTTGGAAAAGTCATCAAAATGTCTCTAAATGTCACATGTCAGGTAAAGTCACATTCTGCAACCTTTTTTGGAAATGTCATGTAAATGTCATGAAATGTCACATTGCATGACTTTTTTTTAAACGTCATGAAAATGTCACGAAATGTCACATTGCGCGACGTTTTTTGGAAACGTCTTGAAAATGTCACGAATTGTCTCATTGCGCGATGTTTTTTGGAAACGTCACGAAATGTCACATTGCTCGACGTTTTTTGAAAACCTCATGAAAATGTCACAAAATGTCACATTGTTCTACGTTTTGTGGAAAAGTCATGAAAATGTGACGAAATGCCACATTGCGCCATAAATTTTTAAAATGTCATGAAAATGTCACAAAATGTCACTTTGCGCCACATTTTTTGGAAACCTCATGAAAATGTCACGAAATGTCACAGTGCGCGATGTTTTTTTGAAACGTCGTGAAAATGTCACAAAATGCCACATTACGTAACATTTTTTGAAAACATCATGAAAATGTCACGAAATGTCACATTGCGGGACGTTTTTTGAAAACGTCATGAAAATGTCACGAAATGTGACATTGTGCCATGTTTTTTAGAAACGTCATGAAAATGTAACGAAATGTCACGTTGCGTCACATTTTTTGGAAATATGATGAAAATGTCATGAAATGTCATATTGCATGACGTCTTTTGGAAACGTCATGAAAATGTGATGAAATGTCACATTACGCGATATTGTTTTAAACGTCAGGAAAATGTCACGAAATGTCACATTGCGCGACGTTTTTTAAAAACCTCATGAAAATGTCACAAAATGTCACATTGTTTGACGTTTTGTGGAAAAGTCATGAAAATGTGACGAACTATCACAATGCGCATAAATTTTTAAAATGTCATGAAAATGTCACAAAATGTCACTTTGCGCCACATTTTTTGGAAACCTCATGAAAATG
>JAOSBK010072778.1:0-14550 GCA_027568895.1 Erythroxylum shatona
CTAACTGAGGATCTTTTGTTGGTTGCAGGTATTCGTGGACTCTTACATCGGGACTGGGAGGTGGTCCTTCGTCACGTCGGGAGAGAGGGCAACCAGTGTGCCGACAGACTTGCGGCCTGTGCCCGTTCCTTAGCTCCGGGCCTGTTCATTCTTCGCGAGCCTCCGGGAGCCGTCCTGGAGCTGCTTCACCACGACGTGTGTGGGGCTGTGTACCCCCGTCATTTGTGATCCTTTGTTCTCTTTCCCTTTGTAATAAAAAAAAAAAAAAAGACCTATGTCTTTTAAACTTTTTATTATAATCTTAGCTCCTACGTAGCACTATTGTTTTACTATTGTTTTCCTAAGATAAATCAGCTGTTTCCATGGTCATAATCTGGTGTGGTTGCGAAGTGCACAAGTATGAAAGTGAAACACTGTAAATACCATAGTTACGTAAAATTAAGCTAATTAAGTTGTGTCGGACTTAATTATGATGCAAGAATTTTTTGTCAATTCTCATGCAATTTTGAGTTTTGAAAGTCTTTATATCAGTGATGCTGTACAGATGAAATTAAAGAGAACTTTTTCAGGTTCAGGCGAGATTCTATAGATTTGACATCAAATTCTACCGATGCTCGATCAACTGATAAGATTAATCGAGATGCACACTAAATTGTTCAAACGCTACTTTATCTTTTCTTTTCTTGACCAAAAGGTTGAATCACCCACCTCAGCTGTCCCCACACTCCAACCTGACAGAATATTGAAGGGGATAAATCACGGTCTGATCTCAGCCAGCTTCTCAGCAAGGCGATCCTTACACTCGTTGCCGAGATTCGAACCTAGGACCTTAGACCAACTTACCTTGCTAATGACCAACTGAGCTACTCGTGCGGGAATCTTTTCTTCAATTTATTATTAAAACTCATTGATTTCACTATCAAAGTAACTTTAATGTCAACCAAAACAAGTGATCTTATTAGTAGATGCTACCAAATATGATAAAACTAAAGAATAACGAACTAAAACCACCAATATTCAAGTTACATGCTCCTCGGCATTAGCGACTACTTATGAAAGACAAAAGTGATTGTGATCAGAAGCATTATTCCTGTTGAATCAATTATCATCTATTACTACAAAGTACTCCTACACTAAGCATATATAGCTTTCTACGAAGACCACCCTGGAGTCTTTTGCACGTCAAAGCTCTACAGGTGCATGAGTCGATTATCAAAATACACTTGCAGCTCCTAGGAATGCTTTGATGGCCGTCTGAAATGAAGATGCAGAAGAGATGAGTAGTCCCAATAAAATATATCAGAAGCCGAACTCAACATCAACTTTGGAGTTGGCTTCTGTCTCCAGCCCTCTGCGAGCACCATGCCACAGCTGATTCTCTATGCCCAACTTCCTCAGCTCCAAAAGCCCACGTTCAACTGTGCATTACAGCAAAAAATCACCCAAGTTAACCCCTACCACAAGGAAAATATATTATTCTACGTTGTTGTCTGTTCCAGACAATTAATCTTTTCCTTTTAGTACATTGGAAGACTAAAGGTTTCAACAAGATTTCAATTTTGGTGTAGGAGAAGGCTTTTAATTTCCTTAACCACTAACCACAGGCTTGTCAACTTGTTTTTGATACGCCTGTTAGTTATCACTTCAATCACCATCCGTGAGTTATTCTAGCTTTCTGACAAGAAACTGGTTTATGTCCCTTCATTTACTTCTTTCAATACATTCCATCGCCGGCTTATATGTTAAGCATGTTGGTAGAAGGTGGTTGCAATTAGCAGATTGGAAACCAACCCAATTTGCTTCTTTTGCAACAAAATTATGAATTTGCAGATCTAGGAGGGGAAGTATACGGGAAGGGGGATACCATCAACTGCATCAAGTGAGGTGGAATTCTGGTTGCTATGGTTGATCCAGAACTGCAAACGTTCTTCTGCTATGTCTGGTTCGATTCCTTGGTCTCTGGTTCTTCTCCAGAAATATGTAAGCCAAGCCTGTACGAGGCAGCAAGCAAGATTTAAACAGCGACTGAACTAAAAGTTCTACATTTAACAACCTTAACAATCCTTGTTATATCAATGCCTTAAAACATAAGAACGCAACCGGAAAAGTTGGAAGGACTACTCAGATTTATCTTAATATAAAAAAGCCATCATACCTGTTTGAAACGCACAATTTCAGACTCTTCTTGACTCAATTCTGTGGATAAATTTTTCATGTAAGTAATCTTTTTAGCATACATACACACCAAATATGTGCTGTCTGAGAAAGAAAGTTCTTAAATACAAGCTAAAAGAAGGAAATACGTTATCAATGCATAAGAAGTGGGCATCCGGCCTGCAACGACAGCATTGACATCTCACTTTGATATTTATAGTGGTGTATAACAAGAAAATTTTAGAAGGTAGAATATTAAACGTACCAAACGCTTCAAACTGCCCTTCATTGGGCAGTTTCACTTCATCTTCACCCATTACTGGAGAAATCAAGACAAAGTTAGATAGAACTACGTATGGAACACCCTAAACACTAACACGAGCAGCAAACAGAGCACTTTGGATAGACTGAACGGAAAAACACAAGAAACCATAGCAAGAAAGAACAAGAAAGTAAAGAAAAATGCAAGCTTTGTACTTCGTATGAGATTATAAGATCATAGTTCTTCTTTTTGGCAGTGTCAAGCCAGTTTTCTTATGTTTGTAACCTGAAATATTTATTAAAAAGAGGAGAGGGGTACAAGAAACTATAATGAAAACGCTGTCTCAAGAAATAAATGAATGAAAAAAGAGAAGCATAGAGGGTAGAGGTCAAAGATACATGTGGGACGCATTTGAACTAATCTTAAACCCAATGGTCAGAACTAACAAATGAACACAGCATGCTGCAAGTGCTTATTGTTCCTTATGAGTTATCAAAGACAAGATAATTAAATCAGACCTGATTTTAGCAAATTCGGACGTCGTTGCTGAGCCATGGCAAGTGCTACTGCTTCCTCCACCTTCAGAGAAGGAAAGGAAGAAAATTTCAGAAACTGTTCAATGTAAGGAACATTTAACCAGTTAGCCAAAAGGTAAACCAAGCAATTTTAGTTCCATAAGTCCTAATCAAGCCAAAACAAATAGGTATTATCTGCTCTAGCGACCATGCGAATTGGTCATCTAAATGTTCCTCTCAGTTAGGAGAAGCTTGTTGTTAAGCTTGTCTAGACTTAAACTGATATTAGAACTTGGTTTTCCTCAATATTCTCTCCAGTTTTATCAGTGGAAGCTTGAGGAATTGTTCCCGTAGATAAAAACAAGTAATGGTAACAGGAAGTCAGTTGAATCCATTGAGGGATATTGTCACTTGTGGCCTGAGCCATAAAGTTTTGACTTTGAAAAGTAAAGTTTCAAGAATTGAACCTTTAACTACTTTTAACTCATCAATATATCCTCATCAAAGTTCAAACTTCCTTCTTTTGTGGCTGAAAATATTCAAAGTAGAGTAAGACACATTCAAGATGGTTGGTTACTTCCTACCAGACAAGGGAACAAAGATCAAGAGTCTTTAACATTGCATCATCAAATCTTTACTTGTCAGTGGATCAATAAATATGAGAAGCTGGGAGAAATCTAAAGACAACTAAGATTGAACAATGATCGATAAATGAGGTCTGACAGAGACCTTCAGTGAAGCCAGTTCCCGCAAACCTTTTTCAACAAGTATCACGCTTTCAAAATTACCATCTCCAGAAAGTTCATTCAGATCTTCTACAACTCGCTGTCTGCGTTCTGCACCACATAAAGTAATTAAAAGCAATCACAAATGGAAGTAAATATGAACTTTCAGAAAGGAACAACTGAGTCATACTTACGTGAGGAATTATCATCTTTAGCTCTCTCTGCCGAGGCTAACACAACTTCGACAGGCGCTGGTGCAAAGGATGACCAGTATTCATATTTTGCCCCTGCAATATCTGCATGTACACCTGCAATTTGGTAATCTCTGTGAGAACTTCCTTTGCACCACAGCTCCATATTCAAATTCTGAAGATGATGAAAACTAACAAATCCCATCTCAAAAATTCGGAAAGTAAGGTTAATATCCCTCGAGGTAAAGAGAGGTTGATTAATATCTTAATCCCAACTAATTTCTAGCCTTGTTGAACAAACAATGAGGAGAAAGACTTTGAAGATGTTGGCTTTCTTAATTATCAAAAAACTTGTTTATCTAATTGAGAACTTATTAATGAGCGGAAGTCCACAGGATCACAGCAAAACTAATAATAAAACACATAAAACTGTTATGCCTCCCATTCGTACACGATATGAAAGGAGAAAGAAGAAGGAACCAACAGTTGGCACAGCTATCATTTCTGCAGGCTTAAAGCTTTGTTTTTCTGTTAGAATGCTAGTACCATATAGAGAGTGAGGTGGCAGCTTGTTAGGATTCTCTTCAGGAATGTGCGAGGTAGGAAGGGGTATTGGATAATCTGTCAGGTTGGGAGAGTGGGAGAGTTGGTCACCTCTCAAATGCGGCCTTAGTCGTCGGAAATTTGCTTCCCTTATCAATAAAATCCTAAATACTAGCATTCTTTATCTTGGTTCATCTATCTTGTCCTCTATTTCCTCTTCTACTGACCTATTTGCAGAAGTTTCCTAACAAAAACCTTCTAAACTAAGTTTCAACTCCATTCATTCAGATAAAAGCATGGGAAGTTCTTGTTATACAGATCTAAAGTCAAAACAGCTTACCATATTTAATACATAAGCTCCAATACCATGCAAGCCAACACCTCTTTAAAACGACCTCTTCCTAATATGAAAACTGCAAATCACGTTACTATGACATAATGGAGTAGTCAAAGAATGAGAAAACAATAGTTGAAAGTGGGAATGGAGAAGATGGGGGTGGAGGGTGGTGTTTATGTGTTGACCAACCATCTCTTCCTTATTTAGCATCATTCTCTGCACGACATTTCGAATTGATTGAGCCTCAACTTTAACATCATGGAGCTGCTCCATTGCAGAATTTGCCTCAACCTTAGCAGCCTACCTCGGAATATTAGAGGTGTAAATCAAAAAGGACTATTATATTATTACTAATATGAAAAAGAAATGCATAAAAGAAAAAAAAATTGGGCGAACATACAAGATACATTTTGTCGATACCTCAGCTTCTGTCCTTAGGGCCACAATGTCCTCTGCCTTACTGGTTTGTTCCACCACTTTCAGGGCAGCCTGTAGGGGAAGCATAGTTCAACCCAAACACCATTTGTATATCTCGCAACTCCTTTGTTAAATATCAATTGACAGGCATATGTGCACCAGAACAGTTAACAATAGTACTAATAGTACCAACCTCCCTCTGCTGCAGAGCTGCCTCCTTTCTGGAAAGTGAACGGACATGTTACTGAACAGAGATATCATCTTAATGTAAGATCAAGAGATTTTAATATAAATACTCACCTGCTTAAAAGACGGGCATCTAAAGTTACACCTTCTCCAAGAGCAGCAACCTTAGGAAAGCAGGTCATGAGGTGTAAATTAAAGAAAATATTATATTCAAACGATGGAGTTTGTCATTTATGATTGTTCATGAGATGATAGTTCCATCCTCAGTTCAAAATGTAAGGGGAGAAGTTCAGGAAATTTTGGAAAAAAAAGAATCATTATTATGGGAGAGGTCCCAGTCTCAATTTTTCGTAAGTTTGAACCGGATTTGTAAGACTGTATAGCTACAGAGGGAATATACGCTACTCAAAGCTGTAGAGATATTAGCTCCATGAACAGTAAGGAAGGTACCTGTTTCTCAAGTTGTTGAGCTCTTGCCTCTGCTTCCTCACATCTCTCCTCTGCAAGTCGAAGCTGTATGTACATGTCATTGAACAGAACCAAAATCATCATTTTATAAAATAAGTAGTCTGATGTCATACATTTTTCAATGAGGTTTTAAAGTAAGTCTCCACGAGAGAATGCTCAAAAATAGTTCTCGTAGTCGATTGAAAACATGGGTGAGCACTTCATTTGATAAATTAGCAGCTAATGTACTAAGGTACAAACTTATGTAGCATTACATTCCAAAGAGAATAACTACGCTAGAACTTCTGAATAATAAAGTTGCAGAAAACTGAAAAATACACTGAAGATAATGGTTGGCCGACCTTCTCAAGTAAAGTATCATTTTCTTCTTGCAGAATATCAATCTGCAGCACAGATAGAAATAGTTAATGGATTTTCTGAAATATAAAATCTTGCTCACTGTAAGTAATCAAACTTGGAAATTCTGAATGACTTTTCTGAAGAGGATGAAAAAACTATATCAACTATTCTGACTACAAAATGATCAGGGAAACAACGGTTCAATCATGGGTTTTTGAGGCCCCAGTTCAGTTAACAAGTCGACCATACCTCATCTTCTAATGCAGAAGCTGAATTCTGATTACTCGTATCTCTTAGCTTCAGGCTTCCCATATCTATTGACAACCTGCTACAGAAGGCTAACTGTAGAGGTTAAATTTTCCAAAGCACAATTGGTCTAAGTGATTCATCCATTTGTTGAGATTTGATGACTTATCAGTGCGCAACTGATAATGTTGAATTTAGATTGCATGCAGGAATGAAGAAACCGAAATGCAAAAGAGCAATAATAGTTGCTCTTCGTATGCCCATAAGTAAAAATATAGTTCCATGAGATTTGCCAAGTAAACCCAGGGTAACTGAAATGTCCATGCTCCATTCACACACTTCAGTGAGAAATGTTTCAGAATTATTGGTCTTTGGTGGTCCATTCTGAATCCACCCATTCTACTACACAAAGGAAATATAATCTCTTAGAAAAACATAGATGCACTTCTTAAAAAATTGGAACCTCAATGATCAACTCCCAATCAATAGATACAAAGGATAATATTCAAAGTCAACACCACTTTTGTTTTTGGGGCCATAAAGTTTCAAGCATGCTTCAGTAAGAATTGGTGAGAGAAAAAAGCAATAATGGTGCTGTCATTCTTCAAAGTGAAAGTTTGAGAGCATCAATATACCTTCTATCTTTCCGGAAGTCCACTGGAGACTCTGATGAAAGAGGAGAGACTGGCCTTAGTGAGATGGGCACACTAGTTGGCATGGGAACCGTCTTCAGGGTTGGACGAACAGTTGATATGGACCTGGCAGACAGAGGTTGTTCCATAGAGTTGGTGGATGGCCTTGCAGCTATTAAGGAACGAGCAGAAAGAGGTTCTTCCATGGAATTGGAAGATGATCTGCCAGCAATAGAATGAGCAGAAAGGGTTTGCTCCCCATGATTTGTGGGCTGAGGTGGTACTGTGGTTGCCAAAGATGAACGAGCCGAAGATGGTTGTTCTGCACTGCTAACAGGTAAAGATGACCGACTGCCTGTTGATGTATATACAGGCAACGGCCGTTCTGAATGGTTACGTAATGTTGGTGGAACTACTGCAGATAAATGAGCTGATGTTGGTTTTTCTACAGGGTTAGCTGGTACAGATAATCGCCCACCAGGTGTTGCATGTGCAGATGAAGGTTCTTGTTGCTTACGAAGTGACTATTAGAAACCATGATGAAGTACAAAGCGAGAATGAGACTTCTAAGAATAAACAGAAAGCAAATATCAACAAATCTACATATTGAGAACATCTTTGTGATGCCAATTCCAAAATCTAAAAACATCCTGCAACAAGACCCCGTGGTCATTCCATTATGGTGTTCAACTTCGCACTAATACCATGAAATTTAAATAAAACAAGGAAGGAGTAGCCGAGCAAGTAATTATGTGTTTGTTAAATTTGATTCAGAGGACACCCAATTCAACTTTCTCTTCAATATGGGAAGTCTGTGAAACAGTAGGGTCCAGGGAAGGTCAAGCATTTAGGCTCACCTCTAATTGTGTTAAATATAGGTAAACCAATGGTTTATGGAGAGAGAACATCCTAGTTGTAAAGTCTTATGTTATTAATTGACCAAGAATTCTAAAACAAACTTCAAATTGAATGAAGCAATAAAGAACTCTTCCCTTGTAGCTTCAAATGTAAGAGCTAGTTCATTAGAACTTAGCTTTAATAACTCTGGCATGTCAAAAGCCAGAAAGTGTTAGGGTAGCTGAGAGGACGGAAATGGCAAGCAGTGTTTCATTATGAGAAAAGCAGCTCCCATTGAGGCAAGGAAGAAGGATCAATTGCTTGAATTAGCGGAAACGTGTGATCCAAAGAAAGAAACAAGAACTGGGAAACCAAAAAATAACTGCCTCAAAGCACTTACTGAAAGAAGAAATATAGATTTCCTAGTTAGTTCATCAACAATCAAGCTTATCAGATTACAACAGAGAAAATGACAAAGATAGGTCAATCACCAGAGTAGAGCGCGATTGCATTGCCTTCCCACCAGCTCGCCCAATGGATATTGTCCCAGTGACAGAGCCATAATCATCATCATTTTCACTGTCCTCATCGGCAAATTGGAGTCCCTTTGACTGTGCTGCTGGCCTTGCCTGCACTTTTTAAAATGTTTTAGACGATCTATATATAAATATATAAGACCTTAGATGGTAACAGTTATTTAACTATGTGATATTACAAATAGAATAGGAAACAGTAATTAGGATGACAATCACCAGAGGAGAGGGCGGGCGCATGGCCTTTCCACCAGAACGGCCAATTGATACAGTCCCACTCACAGGGACGGTATCATCATCCTTTTCAATGCCCTCGTCCACGAATTGAAGGGGCTTCGGGTGGGCATGAGTTTGTGATGCTGGCCTTCTCTGCAATTTAGTAAAAACAAGGTACGACATGCATGGAGAATATAGCTTAGCTTAGAACAGCACAAGAAAAAAGAGTAATAACGGCAATCACCAGAGGAGAACGGGAAGGCATAGCCTTTCCACCGGCAAGCCCAATGGATACTGTCCCACTTATATCATCATTTTCAGGGTCGTCGTCTGCAAATTGGAGTCCCTTTGGCTGACCATGTCCATGAGTTTGTGCTGCGGGCCTAGTCTGCAGTTTAGATAATACTAAATCATCACCACTACCAATGGATAGTTTATTTGGCAAATGCCATTTTATCAATAGCATTACCAGTGGAGAACGCGTGCCCATTTTTCTTGCACCTCCAAGCCCAATGCTCCCTTTACCGGTAGGATTATACGCATACGATAGGTCATCTTCCTCTTCACCATCATCATCAGGCGTTTGATGGGACATCACCTGAGCAAGTCTCTGTGCGGCAGCTTTTGTGTGTGCTTTCCTGGCATTAGGCATCCCGCTCGATCCTGTCCGAACATGGCGGGGATGCAGCGGCGATACGACCGGTGATGATGGAGTCGCAGGTGGGACAGCAGAGGTCTTCTGCCTCAGGTAATCTTGCCTGGTCCGGGGGTCCATGATGAATCCTGTCGAAAAACTTGATGGAAACCCTTCAACCTGAAACAAAGCAGAGATTGTATATTGAGACAAAAAGATGGTGACAGTATGCTCAGCTTATATCTGTGGATGTTTATGGGAAGATAGCAATGAAACAAACCAAAATAAGATATAGCTACAATGAAAATGGAAGATCCGATTGATAAGGCCAAAAAGGAGGGAGGGAACGTAACAGAACAGAAGATAGAAGTCGAGAAAGATCTTCCTACGTGATTTACGTCCTTCTTCAACCCTGCATGCATGTGTATGTATGAGGTCATTAAAAAGATTTTAGAGATTTAAATGATTTTTGGTATCTTTTCTTATTACAAAATTATAATAAAACTACACCTATCCTTTCTTCACAGTGATGAACAACTATACATTAATGAAATTTCATGGAACACTCAACGGATCAAAATAGGCCTCTATAATATTCAAAATGACGTTATTCAGAAGAAAAGAATCGTTTTCTTTTACATTTCTCCTTTATATATTTTTATTTGCCTTTATTTTACACAAGCTTTTTTTGTACAAAGGAAAATAAAACTAAAAGCTGACTACAAGCTAACTAGCGCATATTTCGGCGGTGCAAAGCTCCTTGCTTGTCCCGATGAATGAGCTTCAATATTGTCAACGGAGGCTCCTGAAGAATATGCAATCCTGAACTGACTAGAGCTGCGATTGAGGTCAGGTGGTCCGCACACTGGTTCCCTTCACGATGTAGTCTTGAAATTGCACCTCCCAAGCTCGTTGGAGTAATCCACGGGTACCTATCACAAAAATTTGCTCATCAGATAAAGCTATATTGGATGAAGACAATATGTTTGTAACTGTGAGGAAATTCACTTCTATGATCACTTGTCGATATCCCAGTGTCCAAGCCAGAGTGAGTCCCGTTTGGACTCCCTAAAGTTTTGTAGTTAGCGGTGATCCTCTTGCAATGTGTTGTATAAACCTACTGCACCACTGATCGTGTCAGTCTCTAAGTATCCTCTCAGTAGTAATAATGTTTCCTCCTTGTTTTACTGCCCCATCGGTGTTTAACTTAACCCAGTTCTCTGCTGGTTTGGTCCACCCAACTAACCTATGGGTAATCATTGGGTTGGAAACATACAATTTTCTGTTACCCTTGCCCGTTTTATCCATTCTACGTACTCCAAAACAGCTCTGCCACCCACTTCCAACCAAACGAAGTCAGTATCAAACACACTTTTGTTTCGCCAGTATCATAAAAACCAGCAGGCTACTCCAAAGAGAGAAGCCTAGTCAAATTGCCTCATATGGTGGTGCTTCATAAGGTTGGATTTCACCCACCACATCTCATCTTGTAGGAAGAAGTCCGTATCCACTATCTCTGGGGGAAATTTTGCCCAGAAGGCTTTAACTCTGGAACAATCCTTAATGGCGTGTAGAGTGGATTCTTCTTATCCACAGTTGTGACACCTGCTATCCGTAGCAATGTGACGAGTCACTCTTTGTTAATTGGTCATCAGTTTTCCTTTGACCATTAACCAAAGGAATACCCTAATCCACTAGGGCCCTACCCATTTCTAAATTAATTAACAGAGGCCATTGTGCTTGTCGGTGATACTCTCTTTGATTAATTCGTATGCTGACGCTACTGTGAACCATCTATGTGTTGTTTGTCCCTATTAGAGAGTATCTTCCGCTGTGCTGTCTACATTAGTGCGGGTCTCCGCGATGTCCAGGCAAATTGAGGAGGGGAGATAATGCTGGAACAAGTACCACTTACAGGTGCTATCTGCATTCTTAAAATCCGCAACAGAGGCATATAGGACTCTTTTGGGGATTGGGGAGGTCGCCACATAAATAAGTGATCCTCAGTCCTTTACCCAGTTACCCATCTAGAATCAGATTCTCCTTCCATTAGCTTGTTTCCATTCTAGACCTTGGCCAACTACTTGCCAAGTTGCAAATATTCCCCTCCAAATGTTTGAAGCCCCGACCCTCTCGATTGTAGGATGGATGTAGTGCGGGTCAACGCAATATTTAGCTCTTAGAATCTGAACCCATAAAGCTTGGGCCTGTGTAATCATCACCCAACCCAACTTAGACAGTAAAGCGTCGTTAGAAGATCGGATTCGTTTAATGCCCAGGCCCCTCACTTTTTTGGGCTGACACACTGTTTCCCAGTTGGCTAGATGCATTTTCCTTTGCTCACCCATTGAGCCCCAAACAAAATCTCGCATGAGTCTCTCCAAGTCATCACAAAGCTGTCTCAAGAATCTAACTGTTTGCATCGTATAAGTGGGCAGGGCTGCTATCACAGACTAGGTTAAGGTAACTTTTCCCGTTAGAGACAGTACCCTTGCCCTCCATCCTGCAAGTTTCTATCGTGCATTATCAAGGAGATGTTGATACGTGTGTCTTGATGACCGCTTATGTAGCAATGGGACTCCTAGATATTTTCCCAAGTTGTTCATACAAGATATGTGCAGGGCTTGACTGATTCTACGCTCGAGTGCTGAGGAAACATTCTTTAAGAAGAAAATTTGAGTTTTGTCAGCATTCACTTTCTGGCCAGAAGCCTGACAAAACTTTTCCAGTGTTCTTGCAATAACATGGGTTTGAGAATTCGTAACTTCCGCAAAAAGGACTAGTTCGTCTGCAAAGAAGAGATGAGATATCTGAGGCCCAATAGGGCTCAGTTTTATTGATCTCCATAGCCCTTATTCCACCTTTTTCAAAATAAGTTGTCCTAGTCTTTTCATGCATAGGACAAAAAGGTAGAGCGAGAGTAGGTCGCCTTGCCTAATACCTCATGAAGGGCTAAATGAGTCAATCACTGTGCCTTGCCACGCGACTTACAAAGACACCGTTGACACACACTTCATGATGACTGAGATTAAATTTTCTGGAATCTCATGTCCATTAAAGTATTTTGCATGAAATCCCATCGGAACCGATCGTGCGCTTTTTCGAGGTCCACCTTTATAGCCAAAAATTCGGTCTTCCCCTTCTTCTTTCGCATCGAATGTATGACTTTCTAAGCGATGATAATATTATCAGTTGTTTGTCTGTCTAGGATAAAGCTGCTTTAGGGCACCTGTACTAGCCAATCCATGTGGTCTTTCAACCGATTGACAAGAACTTTGGAAAATATTTTGTATAGCGCGTTGCAGAGGCTAATTGGTCAGAATTGCGTGATAATCCTCGAGGAGGGAACTTTGGGGATCAGGACTAGAATGGTTTGATTTAAATCTTTTTCCCAACGTCCAGCCTGAATACTTCCTTAACATACTCTATCACTTTTGGCCCGACCTGCCCCCATTGTTTTTGAAAAAAGAGGGCATTAAAATCATCTACTCTAGGGGCTTTATTTAGGTTCATGTTAAACACTGCTGACTTGGTTTCATTGTCGTGGATTGGCTGGGTCAAATCATGCAGTCTGTCTACTGAGAGAGGAGGAAAAGCTCCTGTGATCAGGTAGCATTGTAAAGGCCCATCTTCTTGTGTATATAAAGTGACAAAGAAGTCCTAAGCTAACTTACTCAATTGTACCGAGTCAGAAATCAAAACCCCTTAAGGATCAGTGAGTCACTCTATCTATAGTTTCTTACTTTTAAAGAGCGTGAGTGTATGGTAGTATTTCGTATTCCTATCTTCCTTCGAGAGCCAGTCGCATTGGGCTTTCTGATGCCAATAGATTTCCTCCTCACATGAAACCTGCATCAATTTCTTACTTAATTGTTCCTCTAAGTCTAAAAGTACATCCAAATTGTCCCTTGTCATAGCCCTCTGGATTCCCTCGTTTATCAGCTAACTCCAATTTTGCATTGAAATCCCCACCTACGAGCTAGGGATTATGAGTATAACATCTTACCCATTTTAAAATCGGCCAGAGGTAGGTTTGGGAAGTGGTTTGCGGGCTTGCATAAACCGCTGTAAATTCGAAAGAATAAGTAGCATATTTGACCTTTGTATGGATAAATTGGCGGTAGGCTAGCACTATTGAAATATTGAAAACTTCTTTCCATAGAAGCCATATCCCTCTCGAGAAACCCTCTGCCTTTACCCTAAAAGAATAATTAAATCCCAAAGCACTGACGACTTCTTGAGTCCACTAATTCGGGTTTCCATTAAAATGAGGATACCAGGCTTAAAATACCTAATGTAATTACGAAGTATGGCATGGAGTTTCTGCCCTCCTGGCCCTTGGCAATTCCAAATTAATATCGACATAAAGTAAAAACAAGCTAATTAGGAGCTGTACCTCCAGTGGAAGCGTCCTTGTTTCCTTCTCCCGAAGATTGTGTTGTGTGCACCTCTTTGTAATGCATTTGATGGATTGGGTCTAGGCTTCCCTTTCCGGCTGTTATATTTGGAGGGTTGATGTGGGGTCCTCACTGAGAGGCCCAATTTCCTTCTGGACCTCAACTTCGTCCATTAACTGGAGTCTCTCTTCATCGACCAATTCTTAGTCCTCAAGTAACTGTGTTGGAACCCGATTTTGAAACCGGAGCCCAACCGTAAAACGGAATCCTAAACGGAAATAGAAAGCGAAACATAAATCGAAAAACAAAGTTGCGGAAACGAAAGAACGGATCATAAAGCGAAAGAAGGCCAAACGGGTGCTGGCAGCAAACAAAAGAAATCTAAACCAAAAAAACAGAACACAAACGAAAATGGGTCAAGAGCAAATGAAACACAAATCGGATCAAAAAGCGGCGGAAACGAAAGCAAATCGAATGGCTCGGAATCGAAGAAAACAAAACGGTTCATTTAGACTTAAGGTCAAATTCCGACATCCGGTAACACATACCTTAGAAAAACTAGCGTTGGAACCTCAAGACACACTTGGCCTAAACTAATCCAAATCGGTATAATTTTTTTTCATTCTTTATTCAAAGCAAATTCAATTCCCAAAAAGGTATTCATTAACCCCACAACCCTAATTCATTTGATTCTTCACATTCATACATATCTCATAATTCATCTTTTAATCAATTCTTTTTTTTTCTTTTCCATAAAATCTCACACATACAAAATGAAATACCATCAATTCATAAACAATTAGCACTTCATATATTTCAGCTCAATCATCACGATCATCGAACCTCCTGTCCGGAATCCCAACACAATCAAACACATACATACCCATAGCACTTCAATAATCCGGATCAATAATCAAA
>JAOSBK010072864.1:0-14541 GCA_027568895.1 Erythroxylum shatona
ATTCACAACTTTCGATCCAAAGCTCCAAATTGTACAAATTTGGTATCAATGCAAAGCCCAAAGGATTCTCTACAACTTCCCTGAAGGCCTTAAAAACCAATATGGCTTCTAAGGGAGTCAAAAATCCACTCAAAGTTTCTGTTCCAAAAATGTCACCCTAAACAGTAACAGAATTTCGAAAAATCATAACTTCCCATTTCATGGTCCAAAAATTCCATACTTTATATCAATAGAAAGATAAAAACACCATCTACAACTTTCATGAAGAACTTAAAAGCAATTTCTGCCTCTATAAGGGCCAAAATTTCAATCAAAGTTACTGCCCAAATTATGTTACCGTAAACAGTAACACAACTTCTAAAATTTCTATCTTTCAACTCCAAGGTCCAAAAATGTCATACTTTATATCAATGAAAAGATAAAATTGCAACCTACAACTTTCATGAAGGATAGAAAAATCAATTTGGCCTTTAAGGGAGTCAAAAACCACTTCAAAATTTCTATCCACTAATGATCATTCTAAACAGTAACAGAAATTTCAAAAAATCATAACTTCCTATTCCATGGTCCAAAAGTTCCATACTTTACATCAATGGAAAGATCAAAACATAATATAAAACTTTCATGAAGCACTTAAAGACAATTTCAACCTCTAATTAGGTCAATTTTTCAATCAAAGCTTCTACCCCTAAACATTCACCCTAAACCACATCCAACTTCACAATTTCACATCTTTCAATTTCCATAATCAAAAATAGCATATTATGCATCATTGAAAAGCTATAAACTTCCTCTAAAACTTTCAATAAGGCTACTTAATCCAATTTAAACCACATCAGTACAAAATTTGCCTCAAAGCACAGTACACACAAGCTTACCCTTAATAGCATTTTTAAAAAAACAAAGCAAAATAATCTTAATTTTGAAAGATCATAACTTTTAATCCCAATATCGAAAAATGTCATACTTCATAGCGATAGAAAGCTATCAACAGAAGCTACAACTTTCATGCAGATTGTTTTATCAAATTCTGCCTAAATCAACCCATAAAAATTCACAAAGATTTCACATCAAAAAGTCAACTCTCTGTTACTATTCATCCCAAAAAGTCAGACTTGCAATTCCCTAAAATTTAACACTTTCACTAATCATTTCTTGCTTTTCAACTTCCATTCAAATCAAATTATTCACTATAATTGTCATGGTACCCTTACACACACAAATTTATTCAAAATTTCCAAGTCATCAAAAACCAAAATCCACTTCTTTTCACATCAATTTCATTTAACTCTAAAACACCCACAACACATACCTACTCAAAAACACCCATTTAATTTCATTTAATATTTCTAAATTCCACTAAAAGATCGAGGTCCAACAGGTTTGCATCATGAACATAATGAGTCCATTTTCAGAGCTCATATGCCACAAGCGGGTAATCAACAGAAGGCTCTTATCGATGTGCAAGTGATGAACAGAATGGTTCCACTCTTGCCCAAATAGAAGCACAAATTCATTTTCTCGTATGCTCATACTTTTATGTTTTGTCTTCCTTTCATTTAATACCAAAGTCATGACCTCTTTTGAAGTATAACTTAATTATATGCAACATGCAATTCGAATAAAGTCACCACAATTCAATTTCAAGAAATCAACATACATATCCATATAGGTAAGAATTTGCCCAGTCACACAAGGACTATAAATAAATTACCCACCTAATAAGCTTACGAAAATCCAAGCCAAGCTTGATTTCCCTTTACTCTTGGGTAGTATCACCTTGGTTTCCTAAAACAACCAAGATTTCATTCAAAACCAACATTCCAATAGAGTTTATAAACTTTAGAAAAACTCATATAATCATAATAAATATGAATGAAACTCAAATCTAACCTACCTACAGTCCAACTAGGTTAGAAAGCTCAAGATTTAGTTTACAAAACCTTAAAATCAATTAGGTTCTCCTAATCCACCTTCTTCCTATAAGAACCTCCTTGCTCTCTAACTCCTTCATCCTTCATATAACCTATTCCTTTAATAAAACAAGAAGAAAGGTGGTTAGCCTACCTCAACAACTTAATTTCTCCTTCTCTTCTTTTTCACCAAAACCTCTCTTCTTCTTTCTTATTTTTCTTTTCTCTCTTCTTTCTCCTTGGTTCTCACGACAATTCTCTCTTCTTCCAATACAAAACCACTTTTTAATGGTCTTTTCCCCATCTTACCCTTAATTGATCTTATCCTTCCCATCTTGCCCCTTCTCTCGTTTAATCCATCTACTATCTCCATTAAGCTAACTTATTTCTAACCTTCCCATATTAATTCTAACTTAATTCAAATCCTTCCATCAATTTCTAATATCTATTCATGCCACTAAATTTATGATTGAATTCAAACAAATAATCAAACAATTGAGAAAAATAAACCAAGACCTAATAAGAAAAATCTAAACGCAAATAACAAAAATTGAAAAAGCATTTCGGGGTCCAACAATCACACTCGTGCTTATGCACCAAAGTGACCTTACTGGGTATGTTGGAAGTCACTCTCATGTTTATGCACAACAGTGACCTTGCTGGGTATGTTGAATAAGCACAACGGTGACTTTGTTGGCATGTTGGAAGTCACCATGGTGCTTAAGCATGACGGTGACTTTGCTAGAATGATTAGGCTTGAAGGGTTGACTCACCCAAAACACCTTTGCTTCTTTTGAACATAACTTTGTCATCTGACCTCTAATTGATATGAGACTTAAACCAATAGATTCCTAACACATTTAACTACTTCTCCATAAAAATTGGCAGTCTTATGAATTGGATTCGAAAATATTAATTGAATCAAATTGAGGGAATCTGTTGGAATAGTATGAATTGGAATATTTTTACTAAACATACTTCGGTATTTTGCTTATATCTTGACTGTAGATCTCAGAATGGGATGATTCTTGTTTTGAATTAACTTAGAGAAATAAGGATACAAATTTTCTAAGGAGATTATGTAGCAACCCACTCCTACAAGACACGTACCTGACATTTTGAGGGATATCAGAGTTTGTGCCCCTCGAGGGTGGCATGCTAGAGCACCCAGTCAATCAAAACTCAGTACAGTTTTTTAATATAATCAAGATATGCAAAAATTGATAATCAATTTGGGCCCACTTTATTCATAAACTTTTTCAATCATAACAATACAATCAACAAAACTTTCAACAGCCATTTGGGGCCCTCTCACAAATACAAAACACTTTAGACATAATGTCTTTCCATTACAACATAATTCAAATACACATTGTACAAAACTTTTCAGAGTACATATTGTACAAAATCGCAAAATATATAATTCAATACAAAAATAAAAATATAATGCAGACGCAAACTAATCCCGACCTCTATCCCTTACTTGCATGCTGAAGGTATACTCCCGCTTGCCGAATGGGGTATTCTTTTGACCCTAAAAAATAATTGCAAATTTTGGGTAAGTTTTGCCAACTCAATGAGTGACCATTATCGATGGCTCACACAGTCACACAACACATAATTCACATTCACATCTTTTTAATCATTCTTATTATGCATATTGTCCCGTTTCCATTAGATACTAGGCTCATTACTAACTGTCCCTTATCTGCTTGAGGGATACAGGGCTCATTTTACATAGTGAGCCTTAGGCTCCTAATCACTTTTGAGCTCGAGGCTCATTTTCACTCGTTGAGCTTTAGGCTCTAATCGGTGGCTACTCTGGTCACAACTGCCATTATCTTTCATGCATTCATGAAATGGAATGCATCAATCCTATTTCCATGATCCCATTCAATCACATTCCCATATCATCGAACCTTTGTCTGGTATTCAACATTAAGTTAAGATTCACATTTTCACTTACATGCAAATGCTCATTCAAAACATACTTATCATCAAATTATGTACACTTAGCTCATCTCATTCATATAAAAGTAACACTTCAATATCTCAATCAATTCATCGCATTATCGGATCTTCTGTCCGGAAACCAACACGATCAACCAATACAAAAATTCAAACAAAACAAACAATGAAATGAGACCATCTAGGTTTACTCATAGTATGCTCCAGATTGGCATCAGCTTCCAAATTCTGGAAACGCCTGAATGCGGACACTTAGCCTACACAACCCATTTATGCAAGCCACACATTGCACACACATTAATAATGGCACAATTATAAGCATTTATTCATACACAACAGTGTATATGGGCTATGTACAATGCATGCTCAATGACAATCCCAGGTACTTTATCAATTTCATATCTTAAGCTCATTTTCATTTCATAACTTAATCGTTCATCAATTCTTTAAATCACAACCTCAATCCCTTGGTACTTTGATATCCATAACTCATTCCAAAATCTTTCCAATATAAATTCATATGTGACTAGTGAGGAAGAAAAACTGAGTATTTATATAATCATTTCTCCAAATTTTTTTGTTCTCATCACATACACATTTTAGTTGATCTTTCAACTTCAAAAATCATTTCTACAACCTCTATAACATTTTGATCAACAAATGAGAAAAATCAACATGTACGGTACACTCAAAATCTCTACATTCAATTCCTAAAAAATACAAATATCACTATTTCTTAACCATTTTACAGTGAACTCACGATGCATGCTTCAGTTCATACAAAAATACAAAATCATAATAAGCTTACTTGTTTAAGAGCTCCAACATCTGCAACAATCAAGTAACCCTAATCCCTTATACAACCACGTATGTCAACTTGAAAGTTGACAGAAGGTTTGGTTTTTTTTGGGGTAGAGGAAAGAAATATCAAAGTGGAAGTGATGAAAAATAGAGAAAAGCAAGATTTAACTTTGGTGAAAATTTGATGAAAAACTATATGTTAGAGGAACTTTAGAGAAAGAAGTTTCGAGAAAGGTAAAGGTAAGTACTATAGCTTATCTTTCAAGCGAAATAAAAATCTTAACTTTAGCTAAGACACCTGTCAATTTCTTATCCACTTATCCGCTTCCCTTCATTAAGACTTACCTAAGTATAATTTATACTTAAGTTTAAAACTCAATAATACCACCACAATCTTAAGTTATAACCCATTAAATCATTTTTAGTTTTTCCCCCAAACACAACATTTTGGGTCAACCTTGAATGTTCTTTTTGCCCCCGATACTGAAGTTATTTTTCAACACTTTCTTCTTGAAACATATTATCCTATGTCTTATGTCTCCATTGACACCAAAATCATTCAATTTGGTTCAGTGATTTGAATGATATACCTTAAACGTTTTCAGACTGCTCTTATCCAAAACAGTAGACTATATACAACTTCCAACTAGAAATTCAACATCTTAAAGATAGAATCACAACTCGAATTTTTCTATATGATTTGTAGCCCTATTTCTCTAGTTTACTCCAAATCAAAAATCATCTCATTTGGAATCCTACAGATCCAAATATAATCAAAATACTAAAGTGTGTTCAGTAAGTTAAGCCTATTTCACTATTCCAATAGATTCCACATTTTCATTTGATCAACCTTTTTCAATTAGATTCGCAATGCTACCAATTTTTTTAAAAAATAAAAAATGTGTTAGGAATCTATTGGTCCAATAATCACTTAATTTGGAGGTTGGGTTATGAAGTTATGGTCAAAAGAATCAACCATGCTTATGTCCTCAATCATGTTGTACCTGTCTCGGAACAATTGACATAACTTTCACTAGAGATTTCAGATTATAGTTTTCTTTGCATAATTTCAAAGAGGACTTTCAGATCTACAACTTTCATAAAGACTCAAAGGCAAATTCTATCATCTATAGGGTTAAAATAAGACCAAACAATAGGATCAAATGAACAGTGCACTAGATGATAAGGACGTCATAACCAAACGATACGACCTTACCAGACGATATGTCCTCACCAGATGAAGCATCCTCACTAGATGATATGACATCATACCAAACGATATGATGTCATCAGACAATACGTCCTCATCAGATGAAGCGTCCTCACAAGATGATCCCTCCTCACCAGACGAAGCATCCTCACCAGAAGATACGCCCTTACCAGACAAAGCATCTTAATAAGACGATGTGTCTTCACAAGATGAAGCGTCTTCACTAGATGAAATGTCCTCACTAAACGATGCGTCCTTATCAGATGACACATCATCCCTAAATGATACAACTTTCTAGAAGATAACTTCGTCAAAATATGCCTAAATCAATACATTAAATTCATGGAAGTGCTGACCGAAGATTCAACTCTCAACTATTGATTCCTAGAAAATTTGTAGACTTACATTTTCTAAAATCCTACACTTCAAAATTTTATTTCTAGTCCTTCTACTCTATTTCATTTAACTCATTCACTATAACCACAATTCTCAACATATCCCATTACTATTCAATATACCCAAAATGTCAATAAGTGCATGTATAATTATTTTCATGCGTGCAAAAATTCAAATTTACATGCATGTATGCTGACATTTTGCTAAACATGAAATGCAATTTTTTTTCTAACTCTCACATTGCTATTTTCTTCATTTTTGAAATCTAAATTCTAACCCTTAATATGAAGACGGGATGTTATAGATTAATTCTGCCTCTAAGAATTTCAGAATCTGGTTGGAAATTGAGATAAGAATTATGTAGAAGCTTAAGTATAGTCTGAGATCTTTTGAGTATAACTTTTAGCATACTGGACCAAATGGAATGATCTTGGTTTCATTAGAAACTTAATAAATGGAAGAACAATTTCCAGAAGGAAGTGTTAATAAATTACCTCACCTTCCTGATGAGAATGATTGAGCAAAGTTGACCCAAAAGTTGATTGTGAAATAAATCTGGATTGAGGAATTGAATATAGTTTCACATGGTTGATAATGTGACAAGATTAAGGTTAAGAAACCTAGAAATTTGTCATAAACATGCATCATACATTTTCAGTATACATGAATGTGCATAAATAATTTCATAATCATGCACAATAGTGATATGTGTTTGCATTAAATGTTATAGAGGAACGCATAGAGCGACTTCAAGATATTGCCAAGACTTTGAGGCAATAAGCGATAAGGGAGCTTTTGTAAGTAATTTAGAAGGTCAATTTTGTAAATAATACAGTAAGTAATTTTTGATAGTTTTGCTTTAACTATTTTGTTTGCTATTGATTTGGAACACTGAATGATTTGCAAAGTTAGAAGAATATGACAGGCTTGAATATATGGTATGAAAAAATTTATTGATATGTGAATTGAATTTCAGGCGTTTCTATTTTTGATTCTGTTAAGTCCTAGTCATGGGTAAATAGGCATGTTTAGAAGGGTCCACGGCTGCTTTTGTGACACTTCAGTGTCTTCTGTTATTGACACTTTGGTGTCGATGCTTTGGTCTCTTCTATGACACTTCAGTGTCTTGACTTCGGTGTCTTCTATATAAGTCCCATTGCCCACCTCTATAAATGGATTTAGCAGTCATTTGATTTTATATTTTGATATCTGTTTAATTCTAGCATAAACTAAATTGTGTTCTGATTTTGACGTGTTTATACCCTCTTGTGTTATACAGTTATGTTAATTTTAAAATCTGTTCTGAAATGCATTATGTTTGATTTATTGTTAAAGAAATCTTTTAATGTAGATTAGTTACTACTTACTAAGCTATACGCTTAGCACAGTGGATTTGCCCCCTGTGGTTTCAGAACTAGGATTATAAAGACTGGGATGAGTCAACTGCAATGGCCAATACAATCTAAGTCTTATTTTGTCAAAAATGTATTTTGAGTTTATTTTGACCTGTATATAAAGTCTACGACTCTGAATTATTGTAAGTTTTGTAATAACTATTTTCAAGTTGATTTTTGGTTTGAAATAAGTTTGTTTTAAGTTCAATGTATAATATCACATGTGTTTGTTCTGAATTAACTCTAATGGAAAATTTTGAATGCTATGCTTTTGCAAAATGTTTTGGTTTATTTGTATTGTCTTGGGTGACACTCTCATTGCTGGACCCTGCTTCCAGAGCCCAGCATTCAAAGACATTTAACAGTCGAATCTCATTGCAAATTTTCTTAACAATTAAAGCATATGTGGAAAAATTGATAATCAAATTGGCCCGATTTATTTAAAAAAATTTCAGCCACAAAGATGTAAACATTATTTAACACATCAGAGTTTCAGTAATCACTTGGGCCCATTACAGAACACAATGCTTATTTTCATAATACCTTTACATTTCAAAAACCACCTTTCTAACTTAATACAAATTCAAAATACAAAAATAAACATGATACAATTGACTGCTTATGCTTAAAATGATTCTAAAATACAAAAGGCCCCCAAACAAACTTGATTACAAAAGTCTCTAACTATCTTGGAGTTTCGATGTCTTACAAGGATCGCTAATCTTCTCTTTATGCACCTAAGGAGGGAATAGTAGGGTGAGTTACACAGCTCAGTGGCTAATATATTTATAGCCATTGGCAACGAGCCATACAATTCAGGCACATATTTACACATATCTCATTTTATCTAGCAATTCTAGCTCAAAATTCATAGTTCCAAATGTCATCACATAGACCATATCATGAAGATTCATTCATCAAACATAACACTCAAATATGCCTTATACTTGACAATACAATTATGCAATGCACAAATAATTTGTTCGAGGGCCCCATGGAAATAGAAAGGAGAAATCGAAGTTTGCACCATGAATAGAATGAGTTCATTTTCAAAGCTCATATGTCAGAAGTGGGCAACCAGGAGAAGGCTCTTGTCAACATGTACGTGACGAACAGAATGGTTCCACTCTCACCCAAAAAGAAGCATATAATCATGCTCAAATCATTTTATGAAATGCTTTCATACTTTTCATGCTCTTTTCTTTCTTTTCATTTTTACAAAATGCCATGACAGATATCAGGGCATAAAAAGAACAAAATCACAATTAAATTATATCAAAGTGTCATGCATATTTAAATGCATAACATAAAACACATCATAGTAATTCATAATTTAGAAATTCTAGCACATACACAAGCATAGGCAAAATGCCTATTTACATAATAACCGTAAATATATTACTCACCTAATTTGCCTGCAAAAATCCATGTCAAGGTTGTCTTTCCCCTTGCTCTTGGATAGGATTCTCTTGGTTTCCTTGATTCTTCACCAAATGAATAGATCTTTAGCTCAAAGGGAAGATCTTCTCTTCCTCTTCCTTTTTCCTTTCTTGAACAACTCCAAAATCTCTTTTGAAGACTAAGAAAAGTTAAACACTAGCTTGTTTTCTCTTCTTTCTCTCCTTTTCTTCTTCTCTTTGTATTTCTCTCTCTTTTACATGACACTCTCTCTTTTTTTCTTCAATTTTCGTTCTCCTCTCTTCTTAAAAGGCAAGACAACACTTCTTCTTCCAATTATACCCTTAATGATTGAGAAATGTCCTATTTGCCCTTTCGTTTATGCCTTATGTCTATTATGCTTAAGTGTCTTGCCAAAAGTAATCTTGAACATTCTGACATAACACTTTATTCTAGAAAAATTTTCCCTATTGACTTAAGTTTCTAATGACACTAAAATAAATCCATTAGGCTTAGAACACTAAAACTATTGCCCCAAACATTTTCAGACTGTTCTTATTTTGAAACAACACACTATACTTAACTTTCATCCAAATTTTGAAATCTTAGAGACTGAATTAGATTTTGATTTCTTCATATCATTTGTATCTCCATGTCTCTAGTTTATCTTGAAATAATAATCATCTTATTCAGAGCTATACCAATGAAGATATCATCAAAATACCGAAGTATGTTCAATAAATCATCTCGTTCATAATCTTCCAACCGATACCCTTACTTTGATTCAATCCATCTTTTTCAAATCAACAAAAAATGCTATCAAAATATTTAGGGACATAGAAATGTGTTAAGAAACTATTGGTTCAAGAATCACTTCATTTGGAGGTCGGAGAACAAAGTTATGACCGAGAGAATCAAATATGACTTTGCCGCCAATCTTATTGAACCTATCTCGGGACAAATGGCATAACTCTCTCTACAGATGTTAGATTAAGATCATCTTGTGACGATTTGAAATATAACCTTGATATCTACAACTTTAATGCAAACTTTGAGTTTAGATTTTATCATATCAAGGGTAAAAAATGGACCAGAAGATAGGATCAGACGAAGCCAAAGGAAAAAGCAGAAGAATGGGAAAAAGCAGATGAATCGGAAAAATTGCTATAACTTTCCCTAAAGATATCTGATTGAGGTTTTCTTTAGATGGTTCAAAACAAGACTTCAAGGTCTAAAACTTTTATGAAGACTTAAAAGACAGATTCTATCTCTTGAAGGGTAAAAAATGGAGTAGACCATAGGATCAGATGAATGGGAAAAAGCAGACGAATGGGAAAAAGTAGATGAATCGGGATAATTGATATAACTTTCTCTAAAGATATCATATTAGAATGTTCTTTGGATGGTTAAAAATATCACTTCAATATCTTAAACTTTCATGAAGATCTTAAAGACTAATTCTATCGTTTGAAGGGTCAAAAATGGAGGATACGGTAGGTACGGACGATAGTGTTCTGAAGGTCAAACATAGAACAAGCAGAAAGTCATACATAGACGATATGACATCATCACAGATGATATGACGTCATCACAGATGATACATTTTAGAGACGATATGACATCATCATAGATGATATTATGTCATCACAGACGATACATTTTAATAGAAGATATGACATCATCATAGACGATATGATGTCATCACAGACAATACTATCTATATTCGTGAACATCTCCACTTATAAAGACTATAACGTTCAACTCCAATGTCCAAAATTCTCATGTATATACCATTGCAAAAACAAAAAAAAATCCCTGCAACTTTGTAGAAGAAAAAATTGTCTAAATATATTGAGATCAATCCATAATTTTCCCTGAAGTCAGAATATCAACTTTACATTCCTCCAACAATGTACTGCACCCAGTTCTTAACTTCATAACAAATTTTGAGATTCTTAAAGACAGAATTTAAACTCAATGTCTGCATAAGAAATGTATCCATAATAAATGCTATAAAAATATGGAGGGATAGAAAAATGTGTTAAGAAACTATTGTTTTAAGAATCACTTCATTTGGAGGTCAGAGAACAAAGTTATGATCGAAAGAATCAAACATGATTTTGCCCTCAATCATATTGAACCTATCTTAGGACCAAAGGTATAACTCTTTCTACAGATGTCAGATTAAGATCATCCTAGGACGATGTCAAAGAGTACCTTGATATCTACAACTTTCAAGAAGACCTTGAGGTCAGAGTTTATCATCTCAAGGGTTAAAAATGGACCATATGATAGGATCAGACAAATCCAAAGGAAAAAGTAGACAAATGGGAAAAAGTAGATGAATTGGGAAAATTACTATAACTTTCTATAAAGATATCTGATTGAGTCTTTCCTTAGATGCATCAAAGGAGAACTTCAGGATCTAAAACTTTCATGAAGACATAAAAGTCAGATTCTATCCTCATAAGGGTCAAAAATGAAGCAGATGATAGGATCAGACGAGGCCAAAGGAAAAAGCAGACGAATAGAAAAAACAAATGAATGGGAAAAATTGCCATAATTTTTCCTAAAGATATCAGACTAGTGTTTTATTTATATGGTAAGAAAGAGGAATTCAATATTTTCAATTTTCATGAATTACTTGAAGACTAATTCTATCGTTTGAAGGGTAAAAAATGGAGCAGACGATAGGCACAAATGAAACCAAATGAAAAAGCAGAAGAATGGGAAAAAACAGATGAATCGGGAAAATTACTATAACTTTCTCTCTAGATATCAGCATAGGATGTTATTTGTATGGTTCAAAAGAGGACTTTAAGATCTAAAACTTTTATGAAGACCTTGAAGACTAATTATATCGCTTGAAGGGTTAAAAATGGAGCAGACAATAGGTACAGATGATAGTATTTAGAAGCTCAAATATAGAAGAAGCGGAAAGTCAAACATTGACGATATGACGTCATCACAGGCGATACATTTTATAGACGATATGACGTCATCATAGATGATATGACGTTATCATAGATGATACATTTTATAGACAATATTACGTCATCATATATGATACTATCTATATTCCTGAATGTCTTCACTTATAAAGACCATAATTTTCAACTCTAATGTCCAAAATTCTCATGCTATATACCGTTGGAAAGATAAAAAAAACCTAAAACCTTTTAGAAGATAACTTTGTCTAATCTATTGAGATAAATCCAGAATTTTCCCTGACTTCAAAATATGAACTTTACATTCCTCTACCAATATACTGCACCCAATTCCTAACTTCATGACAAATTTTGAGATTCTTAAAGACATAATTTAAATTCCATATCTGCACAAGAAATGTAGCCATATGTTTCTAGTTTAATCCAAATGAAGACATATCTCGTTTGGATAACTATAGAAAAAGTTGTGGCTAAAAGACTGAAGCATACTCTGTAGACATTTTCCAGATCAACCACCCATTTTGACTCACAATCTTTCCTTAACATAACTCATACCAAGATCACCTTTTCTACTTCATTTACTCCTCATTTCAAATCAATATCATCCATAAGAAAATATAGTCCATGATTAATCATGAACACTAATAACAAAACATACACATATATACATATCCTTCATCAACTTACTACACATATTCAACTTCATTTTTTTGCTTTCATTTTACTTCTAACTTTCACCTTAATTCTTCTCATTTTTAAATCTTTTATCCACCAAATCACCAAAGAAAAACATGAATTTTTCCACTTTTCTCATTCACTACTTTACTTTTGTCTATCATTTCTAATTCAAAAATTTTCATCATTTGTTCTTTACTCAACCAAAATTTCTCATTTGATAGTTCTAGTCTTCTAAGAAAAGTTCAAGGTCTAACAACTCTCCCCCTTAAAGAATTTCATCCTCGAAATTCTTACCTGAGTGATCAAACAAATGGAGGTAACGTTGTCTTATATTTTTCTCAGTCTCCCTAGTAACTTCTTCACTTGAATAATTTCTTTCAAAAGACTCACTCGGTCTTTCAATCACTTATTTAATCATTCACTTTCTTAACAAGTTCCTCATTATGTTTCAGATTACTCACACTTTTCTCACTTCCTGTATCGATAAAACCAATATTAGATCATATTGATTTCTCTTAACATACTCACATTACGAACCGAAGACATCTTTGTTGATAATACTAACTCATAAGTCAATGGCTCGGTTCTCAATATCTTTATTTGGACCAAAACAATTCAAGCTTAGTTGATTCTTTATCCTAACCTGAGCACATTTTGCACTCAATCTAAGCACACCTTGAGAAGGTGGTACTCTCATAAACATTTCATCTTTTGCTTCTACCTCCTTAGCCATCAAATGTTATCTCAGCGTATTCCCACTAGGATGAATATCATAGGTTGTTATTTATGCCCCTCTAACAATCTCTTTGTTCAATCATCTTTATTGGTACACTTACTTCTTATTTCAATCACAATGCATCATTCTTCCTATTTTACCCAAAATTTAAATCTATTTTCAATCTCTCAATCAGATTCACAATTTCTGAATCCTCAATTTGGGCTCGGTTAATCCTTCCATGTGATACTGATCTTCAATTCCATAGCAGTTAGTACTTTGATTTGCCCAAAATTCAACTCCACATTCTATGCTTCATTTTGCACTAGATCTGATAACTTCAATATCGAATTTATGCTTAATGTATTAGATATAACACTAAATTTACTTGGAAATACTCATTTGTACAATCATTCTTCAAATAACTCTATTTATTGTCTCAATCTCGTATCCCATTCTTTCAACTCAATATTTACCTCACATTAAATGATTTATGTATTTCAAAATGTTTCTGCACTTATAATGTCTCCAAACTTTCAAAGCAATCACTAATATAGTAGCTCTAAATCATGTATCGAATAAGCAACTCATAGGACTGTAATTGTCTCCATACATATGAAATCACTTTATCCTGCTACATTGGATTTTATCCAAATTTCTTATATAATATCATTGCATACTATAGAATCTCCAAATCCATACGATATAATTAATATTAGTATAATTCCTCAAAATTTTCTTTACTTTCATTACTCATACGCTTTACACATTTTTCTTCAAGCATTCTACTATTCTTCTCAAATTTTCAAATATCTTTACATCATCAAATTTTGCTTGGATCGCTCTAATCTTCAATACCATGGTACTATCGAGGAAATTATTAACTCAAACAATTATTATCAAACTCCATTTGCCCATGATTAGCTCTCCTAATTTCTTAAATAACTAATTCCTTGATGAGATAACATTATCTTGCGTTATTTTCAATTTCCCAATTGACTCACCTTTCTTAAATGATCTTCTCCATTCTTTAGATTTCCTCGTATTTCACATTGGCTTATTCTAATGTTTGCTCATTCATACTAGTTTCTCCTCACATTTCAATTTATTTGTAACTTAA
>JAOSBK010072873.1:0-14541 GCA_027568895.1 Erythroxylum shatona
ATTCCCCACCTTTATCATTTTTTGCATGTTTTCTTTAATTTATTTTTATTAGTTAGTTTTATTTTATTTTCTTCTTTATGCACACTCTCTGTGGGATCGACCTAGACTCACCACTGCTATAGAAGTAGGTCTAGTTATTTTATTTTAACTAGCATAACGACGCGTAGTCAGCTACCCAATTACTTTCAAATACCAATAGTTGTACTCCGTTACCTTTGAATACCAATAGCTATACTAAATCACCACCTTATGAGTGACCTCGTCTTGAGGTAACAAGGAATGATGTCAAAGCACAGGATCAGTATCCAAGATATCCTTGAGTACCTCAGGTCTAAAGATATTTGCACCATTTCTATGATGAGATTAATCATCGACATTTGATAGATCATCCATATGATAATCTCATAACGAGTCATCCGATGTACTTACTACTCTTAGTAAGCATCCACATGTTAACTCTAAATATCTCTTGCTTATAATTTTTGAGATCTACTGTTTGATTAAATCAAAGAGTATAACATGTGCTAGTCTATCCGGATTAATAATGTCATGTCTTATTAATCCTATGACTAAGGATTATTTAGATACTAACATAATTACACATGATAGAAATATCATTATAATGATCTTATCGTGATTTCTTTCATGCTATGTTTTGTATCATGGACTTTATTAATTCGATTTAAGTTTGACATCAGTTTATATATAAATGAACATCAAATTAATGAAAAATTTCCTTTCGCTTTATTAATCAAAATAAAGTTTGTACAAAAGTGCTAAAGGTGATTGCCTTTAGAGCACTACTTTAACAATCTCCCATTTGTACTAAAGCTAATCACCTTTATATCTAATACCATAGGCGAGTAGACTAGAATCAAATTTCATTTGAGGAAGTGGCTTAGTCAAAGGATCGTCAATGTTATAATATGTGGACATTCTCTATATCTTCACATCACCTCTACCAATTATTTCCCTGATTAGGTGATATCTCTTGAGTACGTGTTTGGACCTCTGATGAGACCTTGGTTCCTTGGCTTGAGCAATAAACCCATTATTGTCATAGTACAATAGTATCAGGTCTACAATTCTCGGAACCACTCCAAGTTAACAAAATTCTTAATCTAAGCAACTTCTTTTGCTTCTTTCGCAACTGCAATGTACTTTGACTTGATCATTGAATCTACAGTCGTCTCTTATTTAGAACTCTTCCAATTGATTGCTCTGCCATTTAGTGTGAAAACAGAACTAACTGGGATTTGAATTTATCATGGTTAGATTTAAAACTAGCATCTGTATATCTGCTTACTATGAGATCTCCATTTCCATATATAAAGAATACATTTTTAGTCCTTTTCAAATACTTTAGGATATTGTTGACAACCATCTAGTGACACTCATTAGGATCCGATTGATATTTGCTTATAACACTTAGAGTATATGATATATCGGGTCTTGCACATTATATAACATATATGATTAATCCTATTGTCGAAGCATATAGGATCATACTTGTAGCACCCCACTCTCACAGGACACGTACTCGACATCTTGAGTGATATTCTAATACGTACCCCATAAGTGTGGCATGCTAGAGCACTCATATTCCCTTATAAGGCATCATAAAGAAAGACATAATAATTAAAAACCAAATTCCTCATTTCGATTTCTTAAACAATGTGTACATTATAGCTTTATAGTATCATCCAAATATGTACAATGTCAAAACTAAATACAAAATATGCTACATATATGAGAAATTAAACAAAAATTATATCTAATCCTTCAATCTCAGCTAATCGACCTTTGAGCCATTTCTTCCTTCCAAAAATACAAGAACTATGCTTTTTGTAGAGTCTCTCTGTCACCCATATCCTCTCTCAGTCCTGAAATATCAACGTTGCAATTTTAGTGAGTTTTGCAAACTTAGTGAGGTAACCGTCCTCGATGGTTCACTCAATTCATACAACACATCAACATATATAACCACATAATTCACATATCACATTAAAGCAGTCAAATTGATCATTCCAATCATTTAAAATACACGTATAAGTTATAAATGCAATGCAAATGAGACTCACTTTCATTTGTTACTTTATTGTGACCGAGTGCCTTTTTGATAGCTCATTTCCCTTATGGATACCAAGCTTATATCAGATAATGTCCCATATCCCTTAGTGGATACTGGGTACATTCACAACTGAGCTAGAGACTCTTATCACATTTTGAGCTTTAAGCTCTTTATACTGGTGACTCTAATCACAACTGCCTTTATCTTTCATGCATTCATGTAATGAAATGCATCACATTCACATATATTCACTCAGTTATTTAATTGCACTTACACAATCACATTTACATTCACGATTCATATTTGTCATAAGACCTTGGTCCGGCATTCAATAAAAAGTTGAGAATTCACATATTTCATCAAATTCACATATAAGGAACACTTCCGATATGTCATTCATGCATCAAATGCCTCGGACATTCAATGTCTAGAATCGACACAATCAATTCCACAAAACAGTTCAATATAGAATTTAAAGCAATAATTAATTGAGTGAGACAATCAATTCCACAAAACAGTTCAATATAGAATTTAAAGCAATAATTAATTGAGTGAGATCATCTAGGTTACTCACAGTTTGCTCTAGAAAGTTATTGCCTCAATGTTCAGGCAACATCTAGATGTTGTCGCTCAATAAGCTCTTCTAAATCATGCAATATATACACATTTATACACATCACAACTTTGCACAATTATAAGTATTCATTTATGCACATATGTATACATGGAATATATACAATGCGTGTTCAATGACAATCTTGGCTACATTTCCTTAGTACTCGTCTCATAACTAGTAAACATGAGTCTTTGAATCATTCCTTAACACGTAATACACTTTCCTTACTTTAATAGCTCAATCCAACATCAACTAAGCTCATTCAAGATCAAAATCAAGCCTAAATATCTCATGGTAAAAACATTAATAAGTCAATCATCTATAAACAAATATATCTTGGGACAAAATACATAACATTTTTTTGTAGATGTCAGATTAATGTCATTCTAGGATGCTTTCGAAGAGGACTTTGAGATCTACAACTTTTGTGAAGACTCCAAAGAGAGATTTTGCTGTTTAGAGGGTCAAAATTGCAAATTTGTGTGTACAATGAACGTTTGCTCAACGGACATACATCTAATGAACATAAACAGGGTTGGGACATTTTTCAAATTTGTGAAGATCTATTCAGCAGACCTAAAGTCCATTTAATGGACAAAAATGAGGCTGGGAAGTTTTCCAGACCCGAGAAGGCCTGTTTACTAGACTTAAAGTCCGTTCAATAGAACTCACTCAAGAGCATTTCCAATGGTTTCTACATATATTCTAACATCACTTTCACTCCTAACCTTCTGGAATTCATCTCCTCTAATGCTACATCATTTTAGACCAATTCAACCACTAAATTGATTTCATTAAACCTAACCTTAACTCATTTGATTCATCATTTTCACTCAAACTCATCATTCATGAAATCCTATCCTTTTTCCATAACATATCTCATTCATAAGTATCAAACAATTCATATACAACATTCATCATTTCTAGTTGATAACTTCTTGCATACCTCAATTTTAGTTTAACATGATCCACACACAAACCAAAATCCATACTTGAGCATAAACACCAAAATATAACATATTCTTATGCATTTTCATCATAAATTTTATGCACATGTTTTATTTCATTTTTCACCTTCATTTCATTCCTAACTATTACCTTAAATCATCTCAATTCAAGAACATAACTCAACTTATTGGTTAGCCTAACTTTCCTTTCATTAAACCTTTAATTCCCAACTCATAACGTCTACATAACAACTTATCACTTATGGTTTTAATATTCTTAAAACAGAACACAAACACATGTGTTCATCCACCAATTTACTGCACCTAGTACTCAACTTCAAGTCTAATTTTGAAACTCTTAAAGATAGTTTTTAAATTCGATATCTTCATGAAAAATGTAGCCATATGTCTCTAACTTAATCCAAATCAAAAACCATTTCATTTGGATAACTATATAACAAATTATGGCTAAAATACAGATGTTTAATAAGTGGAAACACTACAGCTAAAATATTCCAACTACTCTCTTCCAATTTTCCACATTTTTATGACTTCCTCATTTTACATCTAACACATCTTGTACATAGATCATCTTTTCTACTTCTTTTACTCTTCGTTCTCACCTTAATATACAACTCAAAAGATTCACAAAACAAATCATAAAAGACTATTAATCAAAACCACGAAGCAGAACATCAAACATGTCCATTCATTCATCAATTTACTGCACTCATCCAACACCATTATAATGATCATTTTACCTCAAAATCATCTCTATAACAATTTATGGGTCATTAATCATCATACACATATACAAAAGTAAGACATTTACATGCACATTTCATCACTCATGTTCAGCATCCATAAAACATCATTTTATGTCCATTTAACCTCTAACTATCATCATACATGCTTCATTTAACACTACCCTTGTAGATTAACAAGCTACTTACATGATGAAAATCCAAGTTCCTTAAAAACATCAAGAAGCCCTAACTTTTCATCTCACATGATATATGAAAGAGGCAAATGAAAGAGGCAACAAGATTGAGGTAGCAATTGATAGATAAAAGCAAGGTGTAATATTGATGAAGGTTTGGTGAATCAAAGTAGTGAAAAAGAAGAGAAAGCCATGAAGAAGATAAAGACAAGAGTAGAAATGAAAGACATTAAGGAGAGTGTCTTTCAAAAGTGTAAAAACATGAGAGATAAGTGGTGAGTGGTTGTGACATTTGTCACTGCCACTTGCCACCTTCCTATGGTCCCATTTGGACCCTTATTAATAACTAGTCTATTTGTCTCCAATTTCTAATCCAGTTGTCTCCTAATTTTCAATGACACTTGTCAATAAATTCCAAAGTCATTTATCAAAATTTCCATTGCCATTGGACAATAAATTCTACTACTATTTATCAATTGTCTTGTCACTCGGCTTTTTTTTAGTCCAAAAATACCCAAAATTTTCAGAATTTTCTTAAATTTCACTAAATATTCTAAATCAGTACATATAGTCTCCAAATCAATTTCAACACATAAACAAACACAATTCTCAATATAAGCACATTTATAACTCAATTATACCTGAAAATATCAATGAATGCATGTACAATCATTTTAATGTGCAAAAATCAATAATCGTGTTTATGTGTGTGCTATATTATGCATGAGCATGAAATTCATTTTCTAACTTCTCAATAAACTCTCATATACACTATTCTAGGGTTCTAACCCTTGACATCGGATAATGGGATGTTACAATTCTCCCCTCTTAAAAGAAAATTTTGTCCTCAAAATTCTTACTTGATTGTTTGAACAGGTGGAGTGATTCCTCCAAAGGATTTTTATCAATGGAATTACTTGGTTTCTCAACTGTTTTACTTGAGTTCCTATTATTTTGATCAACTCTTCAACATAACTTAAGTTACTAGCAACTTCAATCTCTTGAGCCGGTAACATATGTATTGGATCAGATTTGTACCTTCTAAACATATTCACATGAAATACGTTATGTAACTGAGACATCTTATTCGATAAAGCTACCTTGTATGCCAATGGTCCTATCCTCTCAATGATCTCATAAGGATTAATGTACCTAGGGCTCAGTTTGCCCTTTTTACTAAACCTCAGCACTCCTTGCCAAGGTGATGCTCTTAGAAGCACTCTGTCTCCTACACTGTATTCCATATCCCTTTGGTATTGATCCACATAGCTCTTTTGTCTATCTTGAACTACTTTAATTCGGCTTCAAGTCAGTTTCACCTTATCCATAGTATCTTGTATCAATTTTGGGCTTTTAATCATTCTCAAGCCCTTTTCATCCTAACATAAAGTTGACCGACATTTTCTGTTATACAAGGCCTCATAAGGTGCCATTTTGATACTACTATGGTAGTGGTTGTTGTAAGAAAAACTCCAATACACATGCCTTGAGCATATTCTCAATAGTCTTGCTTGTCCTCTCACTTTGTCCATCTATTTGAGGATGAAATGCAGTACTGAAATTTAACTTTGTACGCATAGCTGACTACAAGCTCTTCCAAAATCTTAAAGTAAATCTGGGATCCCTGTCCGATAAAATGAACACTAGAACCTCATGTAGTCTAACTATCTCATTCACATACCTCTAGGCTAACTGGTCTTTATTTTCTCTTACTGGGAAGAAATGGGCCGACTTAGTCAATCGGTCCACTATAACCCATATAGCATCGTTCTACCTTGGAGTCTTTGGCAATCCCATAATGAAATCTATAGTGATTCATTCCCATTTCTATTATGGAACAGGCAACGAATGTAGCTTCCCAACCAGAGCTTGATGCTCAGCCTTAACCTGCTAGCATGCTATACACTTAGCTCCACTACTTGCTTCTTCATTATAGGCCACCAAAAATGCTGTTCAGTGTATTATACATCTTGGTTGTACCAAGATGCATAGCATAAGCAACCATATAAGCTTCTTCTAAAATTTTCTTCCTCAGATCGTCTACATTAGGCACACATAGCCTCTGCTTCAACCACAGTGTCTCATCTCTTAGTTTAAACTCAGAATCTAGTTTCTTTTTCACTCTCTCAATAAGCTTCACCATATTGGGACCTTTACTCTATACCTTTTTGATTCTATCATACAACATTGACCTCAGCTTCAATGTAGCAATTAATGCCTCATTCTGCTCCAAATTTAACTCCACATTTATAGCTCTCAACTGAATTAAGTTCGGTAACCTCGATAACTGAATCTGAGCTACATTGTTATTTGACTTTCTACTCAAAGCATCAACCACCAAATTAGCTTTTTCTGGATGATACTCAATTGTACAATCATAATCTTTTAATAATTCTATCCATCTCTTTTATCTCATATTCAATTCCTTCTGACTCAATAGATACCTCATCACACATCCTAATCCTTGATGCAAATCACTATATACTACATATCCTCTAGTTCCCGATGGAATAGTTAACACCGGTGCTGTAGTTAATTGATGCTTCAGCTCCTCAAAACTCTTCTAACATTCAACATTCCATTTGAATACTACATTCTTCCTCAGAAGGTTATTTAGAGGGGTTGAGATTAACAATAACTCCTTGACAAACCTCTGGTAATATTTATCCAATCCTAAGAAACTCTGGATTTCTGATACATTCTTTAGAGTTTCTTACTTCATCTCTGCCTTTATCTTCTTTGGATATACTTCAATGCCTTGTCTAGTCACTATGTGACCCAGAAATACTACTTGATCTAGCCAAAATTCACATTTACTGAATTTGGCATATAATTATTTCTCCCTCGTAATCAGTAAAATCACTCTCAAATGCTCAGCATGTTTTTCTATGCCCTTTGAATACACTAAGATATCATTAATAAACATAATCAAAAATCGATCTAGGTAGGCTGAAACACCTTATTCATCAAAGCCATAATGCAACCGGGGCATTACTTAACCCCAAATGACATTACTAAAAACTCAAAATACCTATACCTTCTTTTGAATGCACTTTTCGGTATATCAGCCTTTACTATGTTCAACTGATAATACACAGATCTCAAATCCGATCACCTGAGCTCCTTGCAGCTGATCAAGCAAATCATCAATTCTAGGCAATGGGTACTTATTCTTCACTACTACTCGATTTAGTTGCTTATAATCGATGCACAGTTTTAGAGTTCTATCTTTCTTCTTCACAAATAAACCTAGAGCTCCCCATGGTAACACACTGGGTCTAATAAAACCCATTTCTAAAAACTCCTGTAATTCATCCTTCAACTCCTTTAGTTCATAGGTTCCATTATATATGGAGGAATAGATATAGGAGTAGCACCTAAAAAAATCGATCGTAAACACTGTTTTCTAATTTAGAGGTAAACCAGATAACTCAGTGAGAAACACGTCCAGGAATTCCCTAACCACAAGAATGTCCTACATATTTTTCTCAGTTCAAGTATCTCTAATGTGGGCCATATAAACCTCACATCCCCCTTTCGTCAACCTCAATGCACTTACCAATGAGATCAGTCTGGCTAGCACTACTTGACTAATACCTTGAAAAACTGCTCTTGGTTGATTAGAAGATTCTAATACCATCTCCTTAGTATAGTAGTTCATGATAGCTCTATGAGCAGTGAGCTAATCCATGCCTAGGATAATGTTTATCTCCCTTAGTTATAGTACAATCAAATCTACCTCTAATTCTGCCTGATCAATTCGAATTAAGCACCTCTTGTAGACTTCTTCTATAACTGTGGTACTATCTATCAATGTACTCACCTCTAATCCATATTTCAATTGTTCTCTATCATAATACAACCTAGATGCCATATGCGATGTGATAAAAGAATGCGTGGATTCAGGATCTAGCAATGTAAATGCTTCACAACCAAAAACAAGTAATGCACCTGCAACGATAGCTGGAGAATCCTGAGCCTTCTGTATGGTCATATCATACACTCGAACCTAAGAATGCGGTCAGTTGCTTTGCACCTCAGTCCTGACAGAAGGACTCTCGGAGCTCACTTTGCCTATACCACGGCCTCTCAGTCTAGACCCACAGCTTGACCCTACTGGATAGTAACTTCACTTACTGATCCCCCTCTCACACTAGACTAGGCTCCAGCAACAACAGGACAATCTCTGATTCTGTGCTCAAGAAAGCCACATGGGAAACAAGCTCCTGATAATATCCAACACTCACCACCATGCTTCTTCCCACAATGCTCATAATTAGGTAACTGGCCCGACATTGTGGCTCTTCCATTGTCAGACTGTATGAAGCTACCCTTCTGTCTGAACCCTGACTGTCTTGATCTAGCTGGTGGTCGAAAAGGTCTGTTCTGGAAGTTACTAAATCTTCTGTCAAAACTACCCTAAACTTCACTGGGCCTCTTCATTCTAGACCCTTGCCCAGACTCTGCTTGTCCCTCTCTCAATAGCTGCTCAATTATGATTAAGGCAACTCTCAACTCAATAAAATTGGTCAAGTTCGAGATTTCTAACCTTGTCCTAATCTCCATGTTCAGCCTATCTTCAAATCTCCTATACTTGTCTTCCTCAATAGGAATCAAGGTAGTAGCATATCCCATTAGTTCGTTGAACTTTATTTCATACATTGCCACCAATAAACTGCCATACTTCAAATCCAGAAACTCCTTTATCTTTCTCTCCAGGCAAGTCTTGGGCATGTAGTTCTCCTTAAAGGCCTTCAAGAAGTCTTCCCACTTCAGATTACAAGGCCTAGTGGTACTGCCTGGAATAGCCTTCCACTGTAGATAAGCTGGGCCTTGTAATAAAGAAACTGCATAGTTGAATTTCTCGTCTGACTCACAGTCCATCTAATTGAAGACTCTCTCTGTTATCTCAAGCCATCCTTCAGCCTCTGCAAGGTATGTACTTCTGTAGAAGTCCATAGCCCCCTACTTTCACAGTTTATCATACCTCCTTTCCCTTCTCTCGGGAATACTAGGAGGCATTCTCTCTGGTCGAGATATAGAAGACTATCTATTGGCTCCTACTGATTCTAGGTTAGCTGACTGTCCCACTTGATCACCTATGGTGGATAATTTATAATAAACAATAATTTCAATTACTATCTGCAATTCTCATGATATTTCATGTCTAATATTCCTATATGTCCCCATGGGTGCCAACCATGCTCTGATACTAAGAATTGTAGCACCCCAATCTCACAAGACACATATCTGATATCCTGAGTTATATCTGAATACGTAACTCGCAAGGGTGGCGTGTTAGAGCACTCATATTCCCTTATAAGGCATCATAAAGAAAGACATAATAATTAAAAACCAAATTCCTCATTTTGATTTCTTAAACAATATGTACATTGTAGCTTTATAGTATCTTCCAAAATATACAATGTAAAAACTAAATACAAAATATGCTACATACATGAGGAATTAAACAAAAATTCTATCTAATTCTTCAATCCTAACTGATTGACCTGTGAGACATTTCTTCCTTCCAAAAGGACAAGAACTATGCTTCTTGTAAAGTCTCTCTGTCACTCGTGTCCTCTCTCGATCCTGAAATATCAACGTTGCAATTTTGGTGAGTTTTGCAAACTTAGTAAGGTATCCTCGATGGTTTACTCAATTCATACAACACATCAACATATATAACCACATAATTACATATCGCATTCAGAGCAATCAAATCAATCATTTCAATCATTTAAAATACCCATATATGTTATAAATGCAATGCACAAGAGACTCGCTTTCATTTGTTACTTTATTGTAACTGAGTGTCTTTTTCACTAGCTTATATCCTTTGTGGATACCGAGCTTATATCAGGTAATGTTCTATATCCCTTACTGGATACCGGGTACATTCAGAACCGAGATAAAGGATCTTATCACATTATAAGCTTTAAGCTCTTTATACTGGTGAATCCGGTCATAACTACCTTTATCTTTCATGAATTCATGTAATGAAATGCATCACATTCATATATATTCACTTAGTTATTTGATTTCACTTGCACAACCACATTTACATTCATGATTCGTATTTGTCATCAGACTTTAGTCTAACATTTAACAAAGTGTTGAGAATTCACATATTTCATCAAATTCACATATAAGGAACACTTTCAATATGTCATTCATGCATCAAATTCTTCAGACATTCTGTGTCGGGAATCAACGCAATCAATTCCACAAAACAGTTCAATAAAGAATTTAAAGCAACAATTAATTAAGCGAGACCATCTAGGTTACTCACAATCTTCTCTAGAAAGTTATTGCCTCAAAGTCCAGGAAACAACTGGATGTTGTCGCTCAACAAGCTCTTCTAAATCATGCAATAGACATTATAACTTTGCATAATTATAAGTACTCATTTATGCACATATGTATTTATGGAATATGTACAATGCATGTTCAATGACAATCCTGGGCACATTTCCTTAAACTCGTCTAATAACCAATTAACATGATCTTTGAATCATTCCTTAACACCTAATACACTTTTCTTACTTTAATATCTTAATATAACAACAACTAAGCTCATTCAAGATCAAAATCAAGCCTAAATATCTCACAGGAAAAACATTAATAAGTTAATCATCTATAAACAAACATATCTTGGGACAAAAAGCATAACTTTTTTTCTGTAGATGTCAGATTAATGTCATTCTAGGATGCTTTCAAAGGACTTCAAGATCTATAACTTTTATGAAGACCCCAAAGAGAGATTTTGCCATCTAGAGGGTCAAATTGCAAATTTGCGTAAGTGTATAGAGAATGTCCACTCAGCGGACATACACCCCCTTAACTGACATAAACGGGGTTGGGACATTTTTTAGACCCGTGAAGGTCCATTCAATGGACCTAAAGTCCATTTAATAGACATAAGCGAGGCTGGGATGTTTTCTATACTCAAGAAGGTCCATTTAGTGGACTTAAATTTCGTCCAATGGACGTAGAAGAAACACAACTCACCCAAGAGCATTTCTAATGGTTTTTACCTATATTCTAACATCACTTTCACTCCTAATCTTCCCGAATTCACCTCCTCTAATGCTACATCATTTCATACAAATTCAACCGCTAAATTGATTTCATTAAACTCTTTAACCTCAACTTATTTGATTTATCAGTTTCAATAAAACTCACCGTTTATGAAATCCTATCCTTTTTCATTAACATATCTCATTCATAAGTATCAAACAATTCATATACAATATTCATCATTTCTAGTTGATAACTTTTTTGTGTATACCTCAAATTTAGTTCAACATCATCAACACACCAACTAAAATCCATACTTGATCATAAACACCAAAATAGAACATATTCTTACACACTTTCATCATAAATTTTCTGCACATGTTTTACTTCATTTTGAAGAACCTAACTCAACATCTTGGTTAGCCTAACTTTCACTTTCATTAAACCCTTAATTCCTAACTTATAATGTCTACATAACAACTTAGCACTTATGGTTTTCATATTCTTAAAACAGAACACAAACACATATGTTCATCCACCAATTTACTACACTCAGTACTTAACTTCAAGTATACTTTTGAAACTCTTAAAAATAGATTTTGAATTCGATATCTTCATGAAGAATGTATCCATATGTATCTAATTTAATCCAAATAAAAAAAACATCTCATTTGGATAACTACAGAATAAATTATGGCTAAAATACAGATGCTTAATTAGTGGAAACACTATAGCTAAAATATTCCAGCCACTCTCTTCCAATTTTATAGATTTTTATGACTTCTTACATTTTTCATCTAACACATCTTGTACATAGATCATCTTTTCTACTTCCTTTCCTCTTCATTCTCACCTCAATATACAACTCAAAATATTCACAAAACAAATCATAAAAGATTATTAATCAAAACCACAAAAGAGAACATCAAACATGTCCATTCATTCATCAATTTACTGCACTCATCCAACACCATTATAATGATCATCCTACCTCAAAATCATCTCTATAACAATTTATGGGTCATTAATTATCATAGACATATACAAAAGCAAGACACTTACATACACATTTCATCACTCACGTCCAGCATACATAAAACATTATTTTATGTCCATTTAACCTCTAACTATCATCATACATGCTTCATTTAACACTACTCATGAAGATTAACAAGCTACTTGATGAAACTCCAAGTTCTTCAAAAACACCAAGAAGCCCTAACTTTTCATGTCACACAATCATCATCTTGAAGATGGATTAGGTTAGGTTTTTCTTGTGGCTAATAAAAGGGGAAATAAGATGGAGGTAGCAATTGATAGATGAAAGCAAGGAGTAATGTTGATGAAGGTATGGTGAATCAAAATAATGAAGAAGAGAAAGCCACTAGTAAGATGAAGACAAGAGTAGAAATGAAAGACACTAAGGAGAGTGTCTTGCAAAAGTGTAAAAACATGAGAGATAAGTGGTGAGCGGTCACTTCCACTTGTCACCTTCCTATGGTCCCATTTGGACCCTTATTAATAACTAGTCTATTTGTCCCCATTTTTTAATCCAATTGTCTCCTAATTTTAAATGACACTTGTCAATAAATTCCAAAGTCATTTATCAAAATTTTCATTTCCATTGGACAATAAATTCTACTATCGTTTATTAATTGTCCTGCCATTCAACATTTTTCCTAGTCCAAAAAAACCCAAAAAATTCAAAATTTTCCTAAGTTTCACCAAATATTCTAAATCAATACATATAATCTCCAAATCAATTTTCAACACATAAACAAACACAATTCTCAATATAATCACATTTATAACTTAATTATACCTGAAAAATGTCAATGAATACATGTACAATCATTTTAATGTGCAAAAATCAATATTTGCATGTGTGTGTATGCTATATTATGCATGAGCATAAAATGCAATTTTTAACTTCTCAATAAACTCTCATGTACACTATTCAACCCTTGATATGGGATAACGGGATGTTATAATTCTTATGCAAGTCCTCTCATCTTGCATCTTGAGATACATAGATTTTGAGAGTTTTATCCCATGTGTCATTGGAAGAAACCCTCTCTTAGACTGCTCTATGCTAAACCTCTTTAGCACTTTATCTATGTATGTAGACTTTGAAAGACCTAGCAACTTCCTTGATCTATCTTTATAGATCTTTATTCCCAATATATAAGTTGCTTCTCTAAGGTCTTTAATGAAAAATATTGGGACAACTAAATTTTGACTGATTGCAAACTTGAGACATAATTTCCTATTAGTAATATGGCATCCATACATAACATAAGGAATATGATAACACTCCCACTAACATTCTTATACACACAAGGTTCATTTGAATTTTGTGAGAAACCAAACTCTTTGATTGTCTCATCAAATCGAATGTTCTAACTCCTAGATGGTTGCTTCAATCCATAAATGGATTTCTAAAGCTTGCATACCTTTTTGCCATCTTTAGATATGAAGCCCTCAAGTTTTATCATATACACATCCTCAACTATATTTCCATTTAACAAAGTCGTCTTCACATCCATTTTCCATATCTTATAATCATAATGAGCAGCAATGGCTAGGAGTATTCTAATGGATTTAAGCATGGCTACGGGCTAAATGTCTAATTATAGTCAACTCCTTGTCTTTGACGATATCCTTTAGCGACTAGTCTCACTTTATAGGTAATCACATTACCATCCATGTCAATTCTCTTCCTGAAAATCCACTTGCACCCTATGGGCTTTAGCCCTTTAGGTGGGTCAACCAAAGTCCATACTTGGTTTTCAAATATGGATTCCATTTCAGACTTCATGGCTTGAAGTGTTGGACCCCGAACTTTTATTAGAAAATTAGAACTGGTGAACGAGAAAATTTGGTGATTCGTCCTGAGTAAAGAACAAATGATGAAAATTCTTGAACCAAGAAATGATAGGCAAGGGTA